>JAMWET010003016.1:490000-561560 GCA_024036415.1 Prochilodus magdalenae
TCAGTCTTATACTCTGTCAGTCGCCCTTCATTCTCTCTTGTTCTGTCTTCTTTCTTCTTCCCTGACTCCTTCCCCTTCTCCAGGGACCAGCAATTACTAAAGGGGTTTTGGTGTAGTCTCTCTCCCTGTCTTGCTCCCAATGTGCTTTCTTTCAGCAGTGTGTGAGGAAGAAGTTGCTTTACCGAACAGTTGCAGCTGGTTTGTGCAGGAATTAATCATGATGATTAATTGGGCTTCAAGTTAAATATCCACAGAGCGACGTCAAGCTGACAGGCGTCACGCTCAAATTGACGCTGTTTTAGAAAGCAGCAGATTGATTTACACAGAAGCCTAATGAATAGCTCTGTGAACCAGGGGAGACATAAACAGGAGTGTGTGTTTTTGAATTTGACCCTGAACAGTCAGAACAGTCTGTCTCTTGCTCTCTCTCTCTCTCTCTCTCTCTCTCTCTCTCTCTCTCTCTCTCTCTCGTTTGTATCAGTATGTTGCTTCCTCTATGTGATCCTCTCACTCCAATTTGTTTTCTCTTCAGACCCTCCTCTTTGTGTGGGTGTGTATTAATAGCAGTTGTAGCACCAACATGTACAGCAGCTGCAAATAAAGCTAAAAACACTAGCGTTTTCAAGGTGTTCATTGTGCATTCCTATAAATTCAGTGGTGGGTTAATAGGATGCATTCGAAATTTTCCTAAAATGGTCCTAAATGACCCATGGTCTAATTTGTTCTTGGTCGGTTTTTGGTCAGCTTATGTACACGAAAACAAACACAATTTATATTTACATGATTACTTCTCTATACACTAGAATTAAACAGGCTGAGTTTGTTACCGTGCCTCTAAGACGCACTATGATATGGAAATAACCTCTGTGCTGATTGGTTGAATTTGCCTGAATTGTGCCACAAGCTGGGCTGAAACATTCTGTATGGACTGAGCTGAACTGCTTCTACTTAATTGGCCATGTTGTTCTACTCAAGTGAATGTTGACTTACTCAAAAATTAATGATATTAGAATAAATAAATGTAATATTAATATATATAATAAAATAAATGATGAATTTACATATGTCACTGTGTTTGATTTACTTTCGAATCCTTTTATATGGCATGGTATTGGCTCGACTTCGCCTGCCTTTTTTTTGGTCTTCTACAAGGCAAACCTGGTACTGGGTACTATTTCTGTTTTCATGTCCGTTTGGGTTCTAAGACAATACCCAAAGGTGAGGTAAAACTGCTCATAATAACCACCAAATATAATATACATATGCTAATGCTATTTCCCAGATTATTGTACCCTCTTGCATTGCCTTTGTCTTGATTGCAGCCGGAATCATCTCATTGTCTGAACTCTGATGAAGTATTTTTAAAACTCTCCTGTTTTTTCCTCAGTCTGCTGTCCTGCTGTCTTGCTGTCTTCAGCCTGTTCTGAACAAAATGTGCCTCCTTGACATTACAGCATTGTGGCAGTGCTCTATCTGAAGTGGAAAATAAAAAACAAGGAGTGTCGAGTTGTGTGACGCAGTTGTGATGAGAAGGGAAATAACCAGTTCTTATTGTTGTCAGCTTCTTTTCTTGAAAGCAAGAAATTATTAACACTTTTTATTTCACTCTAATTATATATGATGATTTTGCAGGCACAAACTCACTTATTGCAAAGAGGAATTGTTTTAAACAATAAACATAAACAAAAATCAGTACCTGAAATGTACCTAATAGCGTGTAATACCACCACTAGCACAAATAACAGCTGCAATTCGATATGGAAAAGACTGGACGGGATTTTGGATGTAGGCCACATCAGTGTTGAGACACTCTTGCATCAAAGAAATGTGTAGTTGGTCCAGATTTGGTGGATGGCTTTCTTGACACAATTCTGAGGAGAATTCCCTGTAGACTGGGATTTGACGTATGACAGTACACTTCCATACACCTGCAAATTCAGCTACTTCTTTCACACGATGGCAAACCCAAAATGCAATCACTCATTTTGGCCAATCATTAACATCTGTTTTGTGGCCCGTTTTCCACACATCAAACAAGACATTTACTGCGCTGCACCACCTCTTTTCAATCTATGATCCCGTCCCACAATAACAGGGGTTATTTACAGTCTGATCATCCCAGAGCAAGGGCATCTGCAGGAGTCTGAAGTTACTCCAACCTTAAACACACAACGTGACAATTATTTTGGTTTAGTGACTTTATTAGGACTTTTGCACAGAACTGAACATAGATGCACTGTGAAATAACAATTACTTCATAACATGCTTTTGCAGCTTTGTTTAACAGTAGTTACATGATACACAAAAAGTTAGAAAAATATGCTTTTCTATTAATCTAATGTAATCTCTGATAATATATTTGAGCATGAAGAACCTTTTAGAGGCTTAAAGAACCTTAAGGTAATGTACATATTGTTTACAAATGTAATGTTTTTAATACCAGTGCTAATATTTCCTTAATAGTCATTTGTAAGTCTTTGTGAAATCAGAAAGATCCAGTTTGGAGTGAGAACCCCAGTACAATTTTCAGTTCTCATCCTCCTGTGTGTGTGTGTGTGTGTGTGTGTGCGTGCATGCATGTGTGGTTCCTGCTCATTGTGTAGGCACATGGGTGCAGAGGGGAGGAGCTCTAGCCCTGGCATTTGTAATCCATCTATTGTGCCGGGCCTCTCCAGCTTTGGATCAATGCGCTGCACTCACGCTGGCCCACAGGTCTGTAACTGAGCCCCTATTCAGCCATCAACTCCCCCACACTCAACCACAGCACAGCAGCACGGGAGCAGGGGGAGTTTGGCTACAAAAGAGCGGGGCAATCCTGCATCAGATCCTATCCGGCTGAACGTCTGTGTGAAAGAGAATTCCTCCTGGAATTCTCTCCACTTTAGATTCAACCCGTTTCATATTCATCTTTTTTATTTTTAACGCTTACAGACTTAGAAATGAAGGTTCCTCATTGGTTCTTGGCATGGAGTTATGCCTCTAGAAGATATTTTAATTGTTGTAGAACCTTTATATAATGTGGAGGTTTTTTAAACTTTAAAGCGTTTCAGCACATCCAGATCTCATTTGCTAAAGTATTTTTAAACTGAAAGGTCCAAAAATGAGGGCCAAAAATGTTTCCTCCTTAGAGAACTCTTTATTTTGATTGATTAGTAGGTATACTATATATTTATTTGTTCTTTGATTGCAAGTCTGTTTACCATAAAGAATCTGTGCCCTTTTTGGTCTGGTAGCCACTAGAAGGTTTTGCCAGATGGATTTGATGAGTATAGTTCAGGTTAGTGGAGCATATAGTTTTGTGCATCCGTGGAGGTGACATTGTGATGACGGCCAGTCCAGCTTTTGCTAAACTTCTCGTAAACATCATGAAACTACAGTTGCGGCTCTTTAATTCACAGGATTGAGCATTTTGTGGGTGAAAGCTTAATCTATGTGAAAGAGTCTGTGGGGAGTGAGAGAAGGTGTGACTGAAGCAGCCAGTAGGGGGAGGTAAGACAAAAGGAAAACTTCAGCAGGAATACTCTCCCAACAGCCTTATCTGCATTCACTTCCCTCTGTCTTATGAGCACAGAATGCTTAATGCTCCAGAGTAATCCACCGAATTCACCTTCCTTCTGAAGTGCACACATGTGGAGGGTATGGCTGAGTGTGGATTCCTACCAGAGGTTAGTGTCTACTCTGCCAGTTTGGAACATGTTCGTTGGGTTTGCAGTGTCTGCTGGTTCTGTAGCATTAGCCACTCTCTAGTTCTTCCCCTTTTGACCTTGAAGTCCTATGGCAGGTTTTTCATCAGCAACACTAAGGTGCTAGGTGGGGTTATATGTGTGTTATATATCTCACACACGCACACACATGCACACGCGCACACGCACACACACACACACATGCACAAACACAAATGTGCTGCCTGTCTGAGGACTGATAAACATAAGTGAATGCGTGTGTGTGTGTATGAGTGTGTGTGTGTGTGGGGGGGGGGGTGTCACCCAACTTATGTCAACTTATGTATAGGCATCTCCTTGTGTCTTTTCCAAGCTAATACTCAAATAGTCTAATAGTCTCTGAGGTGTGATACTGTGAGCTGTGGTTCACTGTAGGAGTGTCAGATTAAACTGTGCACACTGAACCATGTGATTGCACTTTCAGGAAATTACCTACATGATGAGGAGCACCCTTAGAATACAGGGAAGCTCAGTGCAGGTAAGACGGACGGACTGGCCTGAACTGTGGTCAGGGAACACAATAGAGCAAAAGAAATTAAACTAGTAGAACCTTTAAAAGAACACAGAACACAAGTTTATTCATTTAGACAGAGATCTATCTATCTATCTATCTATCTATCTATCTATCTATCTATCTATCTATCTATCTATCTATCTATCTATCTATCTATCTATCTATCTATCTATCTATCTATCTATCTATCTATCTATTTTTTTCCTTCTATGCTTTTCTTTTTCTTTCTTTAATCCATACACATTGTACATTTGTACTGTAAGCTGGTTAGCCGTTCAGTTGGACACTGGTCTATTCTCGTACTTGCACTGTACACTTTATATATCTTATACTGTTTGCTACATGCCTAACTGCACACCTTGCTACCTCAACACACTGTACTCTCCTACATGTACACTTACACAAAGCTGTTTTTGCCTCCTGCATATGCCAACTGTTATAATGACAATAAAGTTAAATTGGATTGAATATGTACTTAGTTACTGTAGCAAGGATCGTTTGTGTTATCCTCCTCCTCATGGCTGTTAATGTGCAGTAAACCAACAGACCTGATCTGAGAGTCTCTCCTTCCCTGGAACCTCTGCTCTGTTTGCTTCTGTGGCAGCACTTGTTACTGATATCAGAAGGCTGGTTTTGGGAGAATGCCATCTGTTTCTGGAACCTCTCTCACATTGTTAACTTTGTTTGTGCGATTTTAATTAAAATATTCAAAACTGAAATCTCTTGAACCTCTTCTTCAAGACTGTAACACCTTAAATTTAAAAGGTCCTGTGACATTTTGGTTAAAAGTAGACATGGTCTATATTGACCAAACCAACTGTCCTTTATGGTATCCTGGACTGTTAAATTAGTCTTTTATTTTTTTAGATCAGAGATATTCCGGAACAGGAAACAAGCTTCTCTCCGGAATTCTCAAAGTTTGAGACCAATTACTGCATCTCCAAGCTACACTTTTCTGTCCGAAAGAACTTTTGAGGCCTCATCAACATGGAAATAAACTCTGGAGGATACATTTAAGGCGAGCTTGAACAGACGAACAGTTGTGTGTTTACGTCTGATGCGTTGGATGTGTTTATGGGTGTTTGTGTTTGTGCAGTATGTGTGAAGAGAGTGTGAGGGAAAGAGCCTAGTGGATAGACTGCATGTTTGATGTTCAGCGTTGACCCATTTCCCTTGTATAAAACCCCTGTTGAGCCGTGCTGCTCTTTTACCAGGTAATTAAAACCTCTCTCACCGACCTTCACAAACAGAACGCCTGCATGAAAGTCATGGTCAGCAGCCCTTTGTATTGTGTATTAGAGAAAACAACAACAACTACAAAAGTAACCTTCCTCTCAGCGGCGGACGTGGGAGGTCTTTGATTGTGAATATCAAAGAGCTGCTCTCCCTGTGTGCTCGTGGTGAGCCTCCCAAGGTCGGCCTGCCAACCCTACACACATCACCACAGACCAGGAAAAAGATAAAGCTCGAACTTTTCCACATCCATTAACGGAAAGTATATGGAAAGTTAGGTTAAAAACTAGTGCAACTGTTGGATTGGCGTGGATAGTCAAATAAATGAGAAATAAATTACAAGTATTAGTTTTTTCCTCCTTACAGAATTTGACAAGTAGTCTGGTGATGTGAAACAAACCTATAAGACTAATAAAAATCAGCAAATATTTGTTTACATCCTTTTAACGTTTTTCAAGCATTCTTTAGTATTTTAGTACTGTTATAAAAGCAGCCCACAGAAACACTTCAATGCATAAATGGTTCTTGGCTAAGTTCTTCCTCTCTATGATGGCATTCCCAAAGATATTGACTGATAGTGATGGTTATTCTAAAAATGTCTTGATAAAGCAAAAATGGCTCTATCTAAATATAGACTTAGCTTAACATAGTGTAGACTTCACTTTCATACACATTCCTGATTAATAATCTTGAACCATATCAAGGTACAGAAGCACCGTAGACATTGTGACATTGAGAATTATGAATAAACCACATACCTACAGCAGTGGCACTACATATGAAGTTCATTTGTTAATGTATATAAAATTGTGATTATTTCTGCACAAAAGCAACACAGCAGTTTCTACTGATATAGTTATGCTGTTTATTAGCATGGGGTGTTGTGCACTGAAAGGTTAAGACAATACAGTAATACAGTAATGTCTTAAATGCCTACTGTAGCAGAGACAAGAAGAAAAAGAAGAAGAAGAAGAAGAAGAAGAAGAAGAAGAAGAAGAAGAAGAAGAAGAAGAAGAAGAAGAAGAAGAAATATACAAAAATAAAACAGTACAATAAAAATGAGCAAATCTGAATACATTATGTCTTTTTGTTCTTGGTTTTAAAGAGTCTGCTTTAATCTAGTTAGTTTAACTTGGCTAGCTACTTATAACTGCTGTCAAAAGAAAAGCACATATCTCCAAAGAGTAACTTTACAGCGGGGTAAGACTATTCTGAACTTGTCCAGTGATTCTGGTGCATTTCAAATTTGTACACAAAGTAAAGGACAACTGCTGTATTCATAATGATGTATAAAAATGCATATGTACTTCACAACACATACATAAGGACTGAATACTGTATTTATAAATCAGCAACTCAGTAGTTTTGGACCACTTGTGCCAGTAACTGGAAAATGACATATGATATTTTATAAAGTAATTGACTTTATAAGCACAAGGGGGGTTTAAGCTAATGTGATCGATATTTGTTACATTCATAACACAGTTATGTAGCTTCATTCTTGAGAAATGCAAAATCTTGTAGAGGCAGAGGCTTCTGTTTAATAAGTAGTGTATGGAATACTTTACACATAAGCACTATATATATATATTAATCCATGCTCATGTGTGTGTTATAAAGTCCCTATTTAGATAACCTTTAGAAGAGTTATCCATCTGCCATATTATTACTGCAATAAGTATTTTTTTTGTTTATTTTTGCACATAAGGTTTGTATGTTGTTTTAAATATACCAGGTGCAATTTACATTTCTTAATGAATAGATCAGTAGAAATGCTCAAAAATGGCTAAATTCATATAAGAATATTTTTCCATGCTCCTCTTCTCATTTTGGAGAGGCAAAGTTTGGTTATGACAATAACAAAATGCAGAAGATGTTCTCCTGAGGCGAACTGCTTTTGTATTGTTTCTCAGTAGAATTTGCTTGATGCTAAAGTGGTGTGCTGCAGTGGCTCTTTATTTTCTGGAGTGAATGTGTGGAGGAATGGAGCAATTCTTACCCATTCTCCCTGTGAGACAGGTCCAAAGAGGCTTTAACGTCCTCCTTTTGCTCCTCTCTGGGGTAAACGTGATGGCTGCCTACCCGGGCAATCATGCGCCGTGTGCCGAGAGAGGGAATACAATAGAGAAATAAAAGGTCTTTTGTGAAGGAAGAGATGATGGAGGGAGAGATAAACGAGAGTGCCCGCAGAGGCCCGCCTTAGATGGAGGGGAAAAAGTGATGACATTTACAGTGTTGAGGGAGTGAATAGAGAGAGAGAGAACACTTTACTACACAAAGTGAGGACCACAACCTGTCATTCGGGTTATAGTGCATAAAAACTGTTAGGCTCTTACTCTCATTTTGACTTATGAAGGTTGAACCATGCTCTACGTTTATGACTCACAATGTAGGAGTCTATGTGTGTGAAGACCACCTTCACAGTTTGTTCAAATAGCATTTAGACTGCTTAAATATGATGAACAAGATGCCAACAGGAATTAAATGACCATCATTTGAGAGGCGGCTATTCAGTAAGACCTTATTAACGTTATAATGGGATCTGAATATTGCCATTGTGATATAACCCCTTTTTTGATCATGACATTATAAATTGTGTGAAATATTTAATAATAAAAGGCAAAAGTGCAGTGAAACCGGTCACTACTGATTTGCTTGATTAATGTACACTGTTGTGAAATATTTTTTTTTCATATTATGTCTAGTATCTATTTTGGAGATCTGGATTGATTTCTTTGGACAAGATTGCCAATATACACGAAGTATCAGAGCTGTATTTTGATTAATGCCACCTTCATCGGAGAAATATAAATGTTTTCTATTGTGTTCCATTGTTATTAACCTCAAAAATTCAATATGTCAAACATAATTACAAGTGAATTTACAGCATTTTATATTCAAGCATATTCAAGTATTACTAGTAAAATAATTTCAAGGAAAAATTAATAAGTTGATCACTGGAAAACAGCTTATGTCAGTAATAACAATAATAACACTTTAATAAATATAGTTTTTCCTCTTTGGAAATAATATATACCAAAACAATGGCAAAACATGATATTATATTAGAATTGTAGTTAATAAACAATAAAAATAACCTGCATACTTTGATTGATTTACAGACTACTAAAGGTAGGCAAAGTATGCTGTGTAAACATTGTACTCTTTTCCTACTAAACCTTATATATTGGAACCTATCAGTCCTGAACTGTACTGTTATTGGAGCTGGCTACTTCTTTGGATTGTTTAGCCCTCAGAAATCTGACTCTATTAAATTTAACCAGGGTTCCTTTAAACTGGTTTATGAGTTGAAACTTATATTTTGTCTTTGCTTTTACTTTACAAGTAGTAAACTTAAAGGACTCTGTTATACACAAAATAACATAAATGCAAGTATTTACTGTGGATCTAAAACAAAGTATCATTGCAGAGAAAAAGAGCAATTAGAGCAAATGTAACTTTAATATAATATGATTAGTTATATAATATTATGTAATATTACTTTTCACTTCTGATGAATGTATTAATAGAAAATTGCCCAGATCTTGTTACAATACCACAGATTCAAGTAAAGATTACTTTCTCTTAACTTTCATGAACTTGTCTCTTGTTTGGTCTCTCCAGGCCAGTCAGTTAAAACACACACACACCTGCCTGTCCCACTGTACGCAGGGAACCTGAGCACTAATTGCAGTCATGGAGCAGGCAGTTTTGTGTGTATATTGTCCATTGTGTGAGTAGTAGTGGTGATTGGAGGAGGGGGGAATGGGGGGAGCTGGAGAAAAAGGGTGAAAGAGCAGGGTTCCTATCCTGAGGGAGGATGGATGGAGCCTGGTTAGGAGAAGAGAAAGACAAAAAAGGCAGGAGAAGGCTCTTTTCCCACATCTCCCCAGAGGGTTTCATGTAGAGTTAGAACACTAAGAGAGATGCTGATAGAGGAAAGAAAGACGGCTCAGAAGTCTCAGACTGGCTCTGGCTGGCCTGTATATTCACAGAGCACATTTACCATTAGCTTTAACCTAAATAAGCACAAACATGCATATGTAGAGTTACATCTAACTAACGTCTGTCGACAACTGGATGATCGGGGATTTCTTGATTGTTAGGTGCTCTACTGAACCATCTATTCATCTATTCAGTTTAATACTAAGAGAAAAACACATGTATACATGATTTAAACAGATGCATAGTACTCCATTGCTGACATCGGCTGTCCTTTACATTGTGTGAACATTTCATAGTGAATGGACAATAACAAATTCTCCAAAAGGTTTGTAAGAGCATCTCGCTATGGAATGAAAGTTAGGGGATCAGAGGTTTTGTTACAACACTGTCAATATATTCCTTGTTTAGTAAAAGGAGAGAATCCTTGTTGGTGGTCTATACTATGTGCTAACAAGATGCTTTCTGTTTTGTTGTTTAGGAGGGTGCTGTTCACATGCACAGTAATTGGTTCACTGTATCTTTGAATTGAGTGATTAGGGGAATTGTTTCAACAAAGCCTCTTTGCTGACCTTTTTGCTCTTATTGCTTTTTCTTTTTTAATTAAGGGTCAAAAAGACCTCGAGACCAATCACTTCAATGAGTCTAATTAGGAGAAAGGAGAAAGCATTTTAATTGTATGTCAATGTCAAAGAAACATTTGTAATTAATTATTATAGCGGATGATTTTGGTGTTTTTTTGGTGTGTGTGTGTGTGTCTGTGTGTGTGTGTGTGTGTGTGTGTGTGTTTGGGATGTATACAGATATTCAATTACAGAGTTAACCGTTTCATGCTAGTACTGGAATACTGAAATTACTGTTCAGGTATTCGTTATGCTGCATCACAGAATGTCTGGGATGAAATATGAAATATATAGTCCTCTGATGAACCCTCAAATATCAATATTAGTCAGAAAACACATCCCTAGAGTGTGTGTGTGTGTGTGTGTGTGTGTGTGTGTGTGTGTGTGTGTGTGTGTGTGTGTGTGTGTGTGTGTGTGTGTGTGTGTGTGTGTGCATATTTGTATATCCCCACATATCTGGCAAAGCTTGATGGTTTCTTTATTTGTTCAGTGATGTAACAAAAACCTATCCGCCCATTTGATTTAAACAGAGGCATAGTGACCTAAGACGTGCAAGAGCACACAAATAATTTCAGCTGCTCCACTAGATACTGCATTAGTAATGCATGACTCATATGTTTCAAATGCCATTACGAATCCTACTTTGACCTGTTTAGTTAAGTTTTATATAAAGCTTGCTTTCCAGCTGTATTTTCCATACAGTACTGTTTAAAGTTTTAGGCAGGCACAAATAACTTTTAACATTTATTGTGTTGTGGTCAGTGTAAATACTACACTCACTGCAATCCAAGTTCCACATAAAGACGCCCCCTTCTTTAGTCAAAGAGATCACCGCAAACATGCGGGGATTCAAGCTTCTTGTCAAAGAAGGTATGGGGATGAATTTTGCTACAATTTCCTGTTATTCGCAGAACATAGTGAAGGTGACCAGTGTTGTGCAGTAGCTATACTGTAGCTAATAGAGTACAGTGTCGAAGCACTCTGTAGTTTTGTGTAGTTTAGTTTTGTTATAATGGAGTTTAGTATTTAGTTAACTAGCTCAGCTCATAATGTTATAATCAAAACATATTTAGTTACTAATATCTTTGTACTCTTAATGACTATTATTGTTATAGAACATTATGAGAACATTATGAGGTTCAGCTATTTTCTCACTCATACATGACTGGAAGAGTAAACAAAAACTTTAAAATAGCAGAGGTGCAGAAATGATTTTTTGCAAGGCTGTGATGAAGAAACATAAATGATGACTGAGGTTAATACGTCATGTTTGGGTGGGGACAAAAAGACAAGACACCCGCACCGATGCTTTAAGCACTGTTCAATTTGCCAGCCCAGGCCAGTGCTCTACTCACCATTTTACCTTTACTTCATTAATTAAAGGAAAATATTGAGACCACAGAAGGCCACCACAGATCATGTGTAGCTTATAGTTTATACATAGAAAGCCAGCAGGATAAACAGACTAATGCTAATGATCTTTCACTCTGGCTAACGATCCTAGGATTTAAGATTCAGACTGTATCTTTCAGCTTGAGAACAGTCTTTAAAGAGTTAGTAAACTGATACCAAGCATAATAAGTAATGCTGAAAGCTTTATTTTAATAGTTTATTTTAGTAAGGTGTAAAAACCAACTTGAACTAAGTTTTATTGACTGTCTATGCCTGTATCCTATAGCAGCACTCTGTTAGTGACACTACACTATGTGGCATGGTGCTGTACATAATGGGTTCCCTCATAGAGAGGCGTGGAAATGGTTAAGCTAACGCACTGTATTCATGAAACCGGGATTATATTAACAATGAACTACAGATGGATATATTATAGAGAGTTAGCCATGTTGCATGATGGTGTATATGTGGTCTAACTGATGCCAGTGATGTCAATCACAGCTCATTCACTGTCTTCAGATATTCTTCTCTACGTGGCTTCGAGCTTGTTTTTTGCTAGTGTAACAGACATTTTTCACATATATATATAACCTATTTATACATACATATGTCCTATTTTAAACAAACACTTCAATAGGCAATGACAAATGCTCAATCCACCACTAACTCAACATGAAATCCAGGTAGAGGTAACGTGGGAGGACATGACATTCATGGAGGGTGGACTCTTCACCACACTGTTAACCCACCCTCTCTGGCCACAATTACTCCAAACAACACAACTACGCTAATAACACCAACAACAGCAGCAGCAATGACAGCAGCAACGAGGACAGCAGCAGCACAGTAGTATCTTTATAACCCCGGGAGCCCACACTAAAGGTACTGCTGCTGTTCTTATTGCTCCCAAGAGTCACTTTGCATGGCCACACCCCTAATCTGCTTATGCCTGCATGCCTCATGGTGAATGCCACAATATAGAATATGTAATGTAAACTGAAGAGTCTGTTCAAGTAAGCATTATGTGACAGAGGGAGTCATACTGTGATGCAGTAAGGAGGTGTGTCAAGTTCAGTGCATCAGGTGTCCACTGTAGTTTATGAGTGCCATAGCTGTGGGGCAAAGCCCTTGGCATGTCTAGTAGAGATGGTTTTGGTGGCCCTGATTCAGTCAAACGAAAGCGTTTGGGTAAGGTGAGGTCCAGGATGAGAAGGGTAAGCTGTAATTATGCCAGCATGCTTCATCACCCTGCTGATGATAAACAGAGCAAAAATGGTATGTGTTCTCACCACAGTCATGCAAAAGGGAGCATTTCACTCGGAATCTGAGAGAAAATGGAACAATTTCCAGGCAAAGTAAATATGTCAGTATAGCAGGTGCATCCATTCTTCCCTCCACAGTACCTTTTAATTACACTCTCACTGCTTCATGGGAGGCACACACTAATGACTCTGCTAACTACGTCTTCTTTTTTACATCGCTAATTTTTACTGTCTGTGTTTCAGGGGGATGGATGAAAAATCTAGAATGTAACAAGAATAAACAGACAGAATGTCAGAGGGAGAAAAAAAAGCCGGCAGTATTTGAACACCTCAGTGGGCTTTGAAGTGTTGGACTTCTCAACTCAGCTGTGTGTGCGGCGCTGAATATTTCCTCTGACAGCTGATGAGGAGCTGACTGCTAATTGTCACGTCCCTCTTGTTCTTTGAAGTGTAAAAAGAGAAGATATGCTATTATATGTTTGCTTTACTGAACTCTGTGTGGATTTAAAGAAAGGAATAGCTGTGTAGAAACACGTATTATTTTGTCTATTTTGTTTTTTTAGGATTGCAGTCGCAGTCTGGGTGATATTGTAAAAGATCTACACTAGGCACTGTTTTATGTCACTGAACATGTGAAGATGTGACACTGAAGTGAGTTTGGAGGCGTTTAATGTAGTGCAGGTTCTTGCTGGAGGAACTCAGAGGTGCTGCGAGCATTCAGTGAAGTGACATCTCAAAGTAGCGACTTTATTTGTTCTTATATGATTTCTAGGAAAACAGAAGACAAGGTGGTCAGTGGAACAAGAGGAAATTGGGACGTAAGGAAGCATCTGACAGTGTATGTACGTTATTACCACAAATGACGCGTCTGGTAGACGTATTCTGTTTCTCTCAGTGGTAATATTTCTCACTATGATGAAATCCCGAACACATTAGCATCAACCAACAGCAGCTTTGCCAACTTATGAACATGTTTCAGTGCTTTAATCAGTTAAATGGTCACAGGTCACATATTAACAATGGTGACCCTCCAAGGCCTGTTATGATTGAAGATGATTGGCAGGCCTGTAATAGCTACAATAAGCAGCTTGACCCTTCTGTGTTTTGCAATCACTGGCACAGCCGAGACTGCATGCTGTTATTGTACCGCCGCCTGGACGCCGTATGATTATACTGACATAGCACAAATCTTACATCACTGAATAGCGCAATTAACATTATTAATTTTTCAGATGTTGTTTGGAAATGAAGGCAACCTAAAAGCAGGGCTTTGGAAGCACATCCGCGATGACAAAAATAAATCCTGGGCTTCGGTTCTCGGGTGGATGATGGATTGTTGTGAGGAGGGCTCCATTGCTGTACTCTGATTGACATGCCTGACATATGGAATAGTTCTGATATTCTCCAGAGAGAGAGAGAGAGAAAGAGAGAAAGAGAGAGAGAGAGAGAGAGAGGCAGCAGGGCTGGAAAGCGTACCTTACTGCCTGGCAGCCAGAGACAAGGAGGAGGAGGAGGAGAGAGGGAGGTTTCATACTGCAATCTGTATTTGTGATCAAAGGGGCTCTAGAGCTCTCTCACACTGTCTCTCGCTCTTTTTTCTCTGCCTCACTTTCTCAAGCTTCACTCTTACTGCACTTCTAAATTTGTGTGTACTCAACCTCTCTCTCACTCGCTCTCGTTCTTTCTCTCTCTCTCTCTCTCTCTCTCTCTCTCTCTCTCTCTCTCTCTTTCTCTCTCTCTCTAAATTTAGCACCAGAGGCAATTAGTGCTGAAGTGCTCAGAGCAGGCACTGTAGCCGCTGACAGGCAAAGGTTCCACAATTACAACAAACTACAACGCTGTGTGTGTGTGTGTGTGTGTGTGTGTGTGTGTGTGTGTGCGTGTGTGTGTGTGTGTGTGTGTGTGTGTGTGTGCTTGCTTGCCAGGGTCCTGTTTAAATGTGTTTAAAGTGAGGTCATCTAGAAAAAAAGCCATTGGCATTTAATATTTGTAAACACCTGAATGTGGTCAGTGCACCAGGTTGTGTTTTGTTTTGTTTAGTCTTGTTTTCGTCCCAGATGTTTTTACCTAGCAAGTGAAATTTTACTTGATTAAGTAATAGGCTTAAGGCAACTGATGTTTGATTATTATTAAATCATATTTGTCTCACTATATTTCTTATTTTAAAAGTGCAGTAAGTTCTGCTAATCCAATTTACTTTTTACAGAGCCCTGACTCTGTAAATGGGAAACAAACAAAGTGGCTCAGGTCACACAACCAATCAACTGCTCATGAACTACATTCAGGTGCCTTAAGTCTGTACAAGAAGCTGAATAGGTAGACTAAGACTTTTGCTAATGTTTGCGATAACAACTGGTTACCCTTGACCCAGATACTGCTAGTTACATTACTTGCTGTGTTGTGGTTGTTTATATCACGGTTTCTATGCGTACAGTGGATGAAGGGCTTTGTGATGGCGTTTATGTGCTGTTTTACTTAGGTAATTGCTTTGGGATTGGTAATTGCTAGGGGTTGTGACTGGATGATGGTTCAAGCCTATCAACCAGTCTATTTTGTAATACTCGTACATGAATCCTGGTGTATCCCTCGTTGTTCTAGGCTGTTCTAGCTGTAGCAGTTCATTGATCATTTGTGTCTTAGAACTGTCGCTCTGGGAGTGTTTTTGACCTACTGAGCACACAGCATTGTGGAACATCTCAACATACTCTCAACATAGAACACTAATCATTTCACTCTGCCACATGATCATGCAGAACCTGCTGTGCTGCCTGTGATAATGAACTCATTTGCATTTTCAGGAAGTACCAGCCACATATGGTCTGAATCGCTAGGTCCACTTCAGACTTGTTTTTTTTTTTTTTTTTTTCAGGAGCGTCGCTTCAGTGTGGTTTTTCAGACTGTACAGGTATTTTTAAACAAAGCAGTCGCTTACTGGTTGGAACATTTCTATCACTTTTTCCTATTTATGTTTAGCAGCCGATAGTATTTTAATGAGATAATGTATGATACTGTTACGGTATTTCGTCCATAATTCATCTATGTGTTGTTATAACGTAGCCTACATTATGCCTGATAATTCCAGGGATCATCAATGCAGCTGCTACTGTCCTTACTTAGACAGGTGATTTTTAAATCGTTGTCATTTTTAAGTTTCCCGGTAACATCAGTCACTGAGAATAATGAAAAGCAGGAACATGTACTAAGATAAGTAATAGTTCAAATCGGAGTTTAATTGAATCCTTCCCAGACTGAGAGCTGGAAGGACATTTTCGCTAGACCCGTTTCTTCTGGTGCTAGGATAATGGAGAGTGAAGGGGACGACTGGTGATTTGAAGGAGCTGGATGGCAGGAGAGGAACCCATTTCTCCAGAGAGTTACCGGCCTGTCTAGCCTCATTAGCCGCTAACTAACTTTTCTCTCGCCAGCTTATTCCAGTGAAGGAGGCACACAGCTCATCTGCTGGCTGTTTTGTTCTGGAGAATATTAAAGATGGCAGCGCAGTTTTTCACCCGTACCAGTTAGTCATTATTTTACAATGAAATCCCCCGTGGACCACAGATTTTATTCCTATCATGAGTGTTTGACTGAATATGGCTTTTGAAATTCTTTTTACAATTTATTTATTTTCAGCTATTAAACACAAATGAAACGGGGCAGTCAGAGATGAGCCCCTGATTACAGAAACAACCGAACCAACATTTGGATGTGCAGGTCAGGCATTTGCTGAACATAGGAGATTAAAATTTGATTACATCCCATCCTCTGATACAACCAAGGCCACAGAGGATCCATGCAGAGTCTGAAATCTGCCTAAGACTGCACAGTATACTCTGCACATGTACAGCAATGATCACAGGCACTGATCGGTGTTTCTTCTCTGACAGGACAAAGCATAGGGTTTTGTAGAGTAATAGGATAGATTGCTAACAAGCACTAGAACTGCTATACTGCAGATTGTTTCATGACAGAAATATCTTTGATGATTTCATTGGCTTTTGCGTACTCTTTTTTCTCACCAGCTAGGCACTCAGTATATGTGATAGAATCTCCTGCACGGCTACCTGAAGTACTGCCAGAGTTGCATTGTCTCAGGTGCTTTGGGAGAGGATTTCATCATTCCTCAGGGGGAATATCGTATTAGCATAGCATGATTATCTTCAATTGTTTATCTAATCATTGCAATGCCAAAACACTGAAAGGCATAGAGGTTTATGGAGGTTTAAAGCTCATCTATAGGACAAGCTTTGAGCAGTGAATTGGGTTCTGGCGAGTCTGGGCTGGACTAATTAGGGAACAGCTACTGCCAACACATAATGTTACCTTTTGTTGTCACAAATCCTGCTACTTTATGGATATAGAAAAGCCATGAGTGTCATTTTCTGAAGGCTTTGTTGATTTATTGTCCATAATTCTGTCCCCATTCACTGAACTGAAATAGCTCTCATGAGCTTCAGCATAAGGAATGGCTATGTGAACCTTAGTTTGCCTGAGCTACTCATTTTTATAACACTGTGAACAAAGGAATACATCATTAAGTCATATGTGATATAAAATGCCTAAAGTGTCCAGGATGTCACCTTGTGCATGTAATGTAAAATATTACATTTGTACAAGCCTCCTCATTCCAAATGTCCAGAATACTTTTCCCCAGGTATTGCAGCTCTATTGACACAGGCATGTCACCACACTCACTTATTTACTCACTTGTGCCTATAGAACTATTGGAATAGAATGTTTTCTTTTTCTTGTTAGAAACAAATATGTATGTATGGTACTTGGCAAGACACTCACCATCTCCAAGACTCCAAATGAAACTCTGTTTCTAAATGACTCTGTATTTATGTCAGAAATGCGTTGCCTGTATGTCCTTCTAAAAGGTCCCTCTCTAGTAAAAGGTAAAGAGGAAAATAGTACATAGTTATTTATACCGCAATTCTGAGATAATCTGAGGTTAATTGTGCAGTATTTCTACTGTGGTAAACTTTTATAACAGACAGCAGCATTACAAAATGCAATCATAGAAGAATTGTGTGTGTGTGTTTTATTTTTTTTTTTACGTTGAATTTAATATATTTAGGAGTTTAACGGCAAATTATGATTTATAATTTGGGAATTATATTGTTTTGTGATTTCAGTAGACTGTCCACTGTACAATAGACACTGAGATTAAACTACTAAAATACTGACTAATTCAGTATTCACCTGCATCCCGCTGACCCATCTGATGATCCTGCTATGTAATTACTGACTTTTTTCCCTTTACTTTACTTTACTTTACTTTACTTTACTTTACTTTACTTTACTTTACTTTACTTTCCTACTTACAGTGGTCACTGGTTTCAATGGTAGCAGTGACTGAATTACATTCAGACTTTCACTCTCAGCTATGAATACCAATAAACAAACAAACAAACAAAAAAACAAAAAAATAAATTAGGAAAATATCTGTAATGAAAATCATTGCATGTTTATGGTCTCACAAATATACACATATAAAAGGTTTTGGTCACAGTCACAGTCCTATTTGCACTTTTATAAGTTTAAATCAGCATTGTTGTAAGCTCTGCTGTATTCTTAGTCTACATAAGCTTTGGAATCAGAAAGAAGGTACACTGGCCATGAGTGTAAATTTAACATATGGTTACAATAATTTTTCCCAGCTGTGCAGCAGAAAACAAGCAAACATTCACAACACAAAGCCAAAATAGGGGAGGTCATGGGACCTGCTTGAGTGTGCTTCTCGCTGCTATGGAAAACAGCTCTTTTTTCCTTTGAGATGTTATCAAATGCCTGGAGAATACAATTAGAAAGAGCTGGTTAAATGGAAGCTGGGCATGGGTGGGTGGGAACCGAGGCACAGGAGATATCTTACCAATCTTATTCTTGCACACAATTTTGAAGGGATGTTTCAACATAATATTTGCAGGAATACAGCTACATTCGCAGTATGTGTCATTACAATATCTACAGTACATTTAAACAAGTATTGTTGTATGTAATACATAATAATCATGTAATAATAATGTAATGATAATGTAATAATATAAAATGTCCATAATGCACAGAGATCTTTGTACTACACCCTGTGTGACATTTACCCATGTGTTTTAATAGCTATATATCAGTATAAAGCGTGTAATGCTTTAGCCAGAAAATGAGCCTTTGGTATTATGCAATGATGCTGGAGCTTTTAGATCTGTTTTCTACCTGATGCATATATACTTGGCCCTTAGTCGTAGTTTGCAGTAGAAATTATTTGTGGTGATACGGTGACAAAATGCTTAGACATGTAGTTACATTTCATGAGATCAGAAAATGTGTTCATTGCTGCAGAGGGGAGAGTGGCTGAACTACACAAGGCCTCAGTAAGTAGCCCCAACACCCGGGACTGCATGGAGAAATCCTTACATTCATGCCATGCAGATTCATTGCTGTTTTCTGTTTAGCTAGCCATTTCCTCACAGAGCGCTGCTGTTTGAGTTGGCCGGCAGACGGTTTTGGGGTACAGGGCCGCAGTTGTGTTCCCCACTCTGTGTGCAGCGCCTGTGGAATTTCCTGCCCAAGTTTTCCCTCTGCATCTCTCTGGTTTTATGTGACTGACTGGCTGGGTCCTGATGCAGCAGGAGCTCAATTAGAGACAGTGGGCACTAGCATTAGCGACTAGCATTACAGTTTAAATACTTCATGTTGGTCTGCTTTTTTTTCCATACTATGTCATTTCTCACTTGCAATTAAGGGCTGAAAAAAGATGAATCAAATATTTGTCTATGGCATAAGCGTGGCCTATTTATTTTTCTACAGTATGGGAGGAAAAAAAGATTATTAAGTTCCTGTTGCTGTCCAAATTTGCCACCAGCAATTTGTCTGTGCAAAGGTTTTGTGACCTTATAAACACCGGCAAATAGTTGCTCATTTAATTACCAATCTGCATATTTGTGCAGCTCTAAATATAACCTGTTGTGACAAGTGATGAATTGAACTGGGTAGTTTCCAGTGTAAAAGTCAAAACCGTGGAAGACTCATCATTACAGGCAGCCTACACCCAACTATATAACATAAGCTTTGGCTGCGCCTGCTGGTTTCAGAACCCACATGGGACAGGTGGTGTACAGTGTGGCAAAGGTCATTTTGGGCAACTAAGAGGTTGGATTACCAGATGCACCAGTATTCGTTTCACTCAGGTAGATGGAGCTGAATGGATCACAGGATAATGAGGTGATGCTCTGTTCAACTGTTTATAAGCTCACACGTGGAAAATGCTTTAAAACTTTCTCCATCTATCCACAATATTAATCAACTGTGCGAAGCTTCGTAACGTCCTGTAGCATGCCGTTCCTCATATTTATGATAAAGGAAATCTGGACAAGAGGAATGATCGAAAGAGAGAGATAGCTCAGAAATAATTCCATAAATCAAAACAGAAGTTTCACCATTTCCTTTAAAGCCTCTAAATGCGAAACCAGATGTTGGCTTTGTAGACTTCATTGTTTTTCCTTTTTTTCCTTTTAGAAGCCAACTAAAATGTCTTCCCTGCCTGAGGTGCCTGGTCTGTTTCGAGTTGATATAAAGAACTAGTAGACCTTTTGACCAATCCATGTTTGCTTTTTCAACATCGCTCTACCAGTTCCACTCCCCTAAAGCACTGTGTCCTCTGTTCTGCTAAAGAGAAAAAAACAGTCCTTGATGGAAATGTTTTATTCAGAATCAGTCTGTCCTCTTTCCTCTATGCATGCCGCTCAATCTTGCACATTATCCTCGCTGTTTCTTTCTTCCCTCAGACTGTCTAATGGGGAGGACCCTTACAGGGTTCCTGTGAGGAAATCTCAGGCAGTCTAGCGCCAGGGCAGTTTCGGCAGGTGACCGGCAGTCAGTGATTACAGCGTGTCTCTGTGACCTGTTTGGAAACTGCCCTTCAGTGCGGAGTCAGCCTCAGCAGCTCGCAGCAGTTCTTCAGTCATATCCGCTCACTGGGAGACATGACTGCACTAGCTCCTGACTCCCCATATGATCAGAGAGATTTTGCACCAGAGCGTTCAAAGGCCTCACAGCCTCACTGCCGGTGCTTACTGTGGGTAGATCTAAAGCAAATATTGCTCTGAGGTAGTCTACGGCTGCTCGCCGAGGAAAGTCGGGCCTGTGTTGAAATGAAAGGATATACAATATTTCCCCCCTTTATTTCCTCTTTCTCTCTTTCATATGGAGCTAAAGCAAATGTTGATATTGAATTCAGATAGCGCTGATCCCTCACGTCAAGCAGAGAAAGCGGATAAAATGTATTTGTGTCTTTACCGGAGTTCACATAATCCACCCACTGAAAAGAAATGAAAAATAGTGGAGGATAGTGTGGTGGAGATGATCAAGGGACGCCTCACTTCTAAAACCTTGACATTCTACAGAACCCACTAAGTGTTTCTAATCCGCACATCTATCGTGCCTTCTGTAAAATGTTCTTCTTCTATTTTTCCCTATTTCTCTGCCAATTAGATAACTTCCAGCATAGCCTGCATGTAACGTTTTTGTGCCGCCAATCTGGAAGCACAGAAGGCAAGCACATGCCTTCTTTAATATGTGTGGAGACAGCCTCGGTCTTCTTCTGAAACACTGGCCATGCAGCATACTCGAGTGCCATAGTGCATTCCGAACAGAACACTGAGTGCTGGTACGTCCCATTACATGGAAACACAAACAGTCTGAGAGCTAATAAATCCTAAGATCACGTGTACAGCCATTTAACAGTCTGCTAAAAATGATTCCTACATGATTCCTGGCTTGGATGATAATCAGCATAGAAACTGCACATTAAATGGCAAACATTCCTCACACCTCCTGTGTCTTCAAAAACCAAACAATGAAAGATTCTTTATGGAGCCAATAGGGGTGCATCCTAAACAGGTTTTTGAGGCATATACCCTTTGAAAACTGTTTTTGTGAGTGTGTTTGCAAATATGATGTAATGCTTGCAGGCCTGTAGGTGAGGTTGAGGTTCTCTCTTTTCCATCATGCAGATGTTCATGCATTCAGGTTCATATTAGTGTGATGCTTTAGATTAAATGATTGTTTGTTGAGTTTGCAGTGCACAATGCTGCTCATATTCACAAGGGCAGCTGTCGCAGGTACTACATGCACAGGAGAAATACACACAAGGACTATAATTTGACACAGTCTGATTTGACACCATTGCAGTCTTTGCCAACATTGGCGTGGTGTTAAGGGCAGTCATTATAATAGTCTGAGTGCATGTAGTACCGCATCGCGCATCCATCTGCCACTAATAGAATAACATGGCCTGTCTAGCTTACATTACACACACGACTGAGCATGCAACTTGAATCCTTTGCACGTCTCATGATGTCGGAACCTACACACCACTAACTTTCATTCTGTTGGTTGGTTCCTTGTGGGTGCAACTATTTATGCAACTATACTTTTGATGATGAACTTTTCTCCTGTCTTATTCAGCACTCATCTTAAGCCAAAACCTTACCATTGAATTTACAGAGGTAGTCGCAATACTTTGTGGACACACACATATCGGTATGAAAAAGAAAGAATAAGAACAGGAGTGCTGGTTTTTGAGTCTTCATTGTACTCGACAGTGTATTTGGGGAACAATTTGCATAAAGAGCAAATCCCTGCAGTCCTAACCTTAAGAAAGTGGTGCGGGCAGGGCTCCCAAACAAAAGCTCTGCCAATTAAAGCCACTCTTGCTACTGTCTGCAGTCAAGAACACTGCTTCCCAGTAATGACTCAGTCTCTCAATCTACATGACAGCATGTCAGTGGACCTCTCCCTGCTCAGGGAGCAATCTTAATTGGTGAAGTCTCAGGGGAGGCTGTGTTGGGATGTGGAAGCCGGGGCCAGTGCTTTTGTAGCGTCTTGGTCAGTGGTTTATTTTGTGCCCTACTTTCCGTGTGGAAGACGGAGGGCAAATTATAGGCAGAATTTCAGTTCTCTACCCAAATGAACAGTTCCGTCCTATAAAGCGGGCACAAGATATGGCTAACGGTAGTGAAGATAACAAGAAGTCGGGAGAGAGAGGATAAAGCCGAAAGACGAATGCTGTTGATTTTGATGAGACAATGGGGAGCGCAGTACTGATGATGAATGTTTGGATAGAACAAGAAAGGATATGTTCAAGGTGTGCTAGAAGTGGCACAAGCTCTACACAGTACATATACGTGTCTACTGCTCAGTTCTTTAGAGCTAGTATGCAGAACTATGAGTAAAAACTTTGAAAAGATTATATTATGAAGTTATATTATAAGTATTAAGAACATATAAAAATACTAAACCACTAACTGACATTACAAACAGGATGATAAAAATAACACAAACAATGAGGAAGACACCTTAATTGACTTTCATCTAAATCAGCTTCATATAAAGATGACCATCAGCCTTGCCTATCCTACAGTTTATATGAAAATTGTCTTCACAGTCTAAAATGATATATTTCTGCACACATTTCACCATTTGCTGTTACTTCATTGTCATATGTTTTGGGGGCATAAATATTAGATTTAGGACTGTTACGAAAAAGGTCTAAGGTTTCTCTGTTATTTACCAATGTAGGATTTGTATTGGAATGTGGAAACAACACTGTTTAAGGTTTACATTATGTCAGTTCCAAGTACTGAGCTCCTTATTCAACTATACCAGTGTAAATACAGTTTCCTATTCTATCATACCTTTAACATTTTAGGCTTTTTGCTAGTTCTGTACTGGCTAGCATTTATGAGATATGCATTTATGAGATATGCATTTTTGAGATATAGTCATCCCCACCAAATTAGACACTAAGGGAAAATTTGGGAATGTTTCGGTGACTAGTTTTATAAATGTTTTGTGACGAAATGAAATGTTCATTCATTTATTTGATAATGTAATAATTTAAATTAAAAATATATTTAATAAACACAATGAAGGCACTCAGAGCACAACGATTTTAGTCTAAAGTCCAAGTTAGTAAAAATGTGATAAGTCTAAGTGATCTTAGGGATTTGCAGTAAGTCTACCTCAACTAAGTCAATTGGTCTGGATGGGCTTTAATGCTTAACCTAGGCGTTAATGTTATAAGCAAAACATCACGGGCAAAAACAATTGGTGTAGACGTCTTTGCGTGTGCATGCTTCTGGTCCTAATACACTACATAACCTTCAAGCAGCCCTGCTTCTAATAAGTGGACGAATATGATTGTATGCAATGAAGACTGTAATTTAGCAGTATTAAAACTCTGCTATGCAAGAGGGCAGGTGTAAGTATTTATATATGCTCGCCTGTATGTATACTCGGTTCCTGGGCCTGATAGAAATAATTATCACCTCAGTGAGACTGTGTGGATGCAGCACCTATGAGAGTTTGACTGTAACATATTGGCTGTCGCTGCGTATTTCTGGACCAACTACTTCCTGGAGTTCTTCATCACTTTCTGATGTGCTAGCTCTCCTTGACTCTTAACTAACGGAACATCCACATGCTTAATGAGTTTTTAAATATCGCCACCGCACTTCATTGTCACTACGGTGAGCTTTTAATTTGCCGAGCAATTAAGTGCAGGCTCTCATCCATCAGCGCTGGTTTGTCTAGAGGGAGACTCACCACTGTTTATTGATGGCTTCCCCAGAAACACTATGGTTAAATGAGAACTCCCATGGTGGAGGTCATTCCACCAGCTTCGGGAAGCCGTAGACTGACACTGGAGATGAATGGTTAGCCTAGCCAGTTACACCTCAGATACCCGCAGATATTAGCAGGCACGGCTGGGAAGGTCTTTAGCTGGTGTGATGGATATTTCTAAATGTATATAGGTGCCATACACCATCTGTTTCTGGCTGTGAGGAAAAAAAAAAAAAACTTCTCAGAAATTTCTCAAACAGTTCTCACTGTATGTGAAAGGGACCACACCAGGTGAAGTGAGAACTGACTGGTCACACGTCAAAGTAGAAAGAGCTTATCATATGCAGAAGCGTGAGAGAAAATCATCACTTCTCTTGGGCTGCTGTACTTCAAACACAGTGAGGGCTACTGTAAACAATGATAGATACCCCCAGAGATCTTTCCTCTCCAGGGCTCCAATAAGGGCACCAACGTGAACTAGAGAGATGAAAAATCACCCATCTCCATCACTGGTCCCAAAGATGAATAAATTCATAGAGGCTTGAGGGAAGTTCACAAGAGGCTGTTTTGACCCGTGCGACCTACTGTGTGCTGGTGATGCTCTTTCAGGACAGTGTTTTGCACACTTTCAGGAATACCCAGAGAGCGACTCCCACTAACACATCCCCATCCCTCATCTCGACAGACACCAGACGACGAGAAAAGTGCCGGGGAAGAATATTCAGTCTCCCTTGAGTAGCCTGTAATAAATTACACTTTCATCCACTGAGCGAACCGTTTGAGATTCTATCCATCTCTTTTTTTCTTTATTCTGCATCCCTCGCTCTTCATTCCAGCTTGCCTGTCAGGAACCACCTGGCTTTATGGTTTCATGTGTACCCGGTGTACTTTCAGTGTAACACTTCCATCAATTAAAGATAAATACTTTTTTAGGTTTATTATGCTGGAGATCTCTCTGCATGCTTCTAAGGTCTTCCACTATCAGGGAAGAGCCTTAACATCATTTCATATACGTCACATCACTCATGATTCAGAATGATTCTGCATTCTGCCTACATTTTTGACTGCAAAGGACAAATCCAGAACTATCTCAAGGGAAATTCCACCCATCTTTTTAGGTTACTTCATAACTCAATTACTGTGTTGTAAACAGAGTCATTTAGAGGAGTTTGATGTGAAGTGGTTCATTGTAGGGACACATGTCTTCACAACGGTGAACACATATACAGCCATTTTATTCACTCTTTAAAACTACTGAATCTACTCATGTCTTCTGGGTTTTTACATTTAAGATTAATTATGATAAATAAGTGGTAAATTAAACAATAAAGTGTTTTCATTGGGTAGTAACCTGCTGAACCATTCTGAGTGGTTTGATGTAAAATTGTCAGAATTATTCACTGTGGTGGCGATGATAGGAACCAGACATCTGAATGGCTCTATGAAAAGGTTATAACTACATTGCTTAATGCTTGTGACATTGTTAAACAATTGATATGCAGAGTACTACATGCAATACAAATGAATCCATCATAATTAATCTACGTATAAAAATTTAAAAGCACAGATAGGTTCAGTGGGTTTTAAATTGTGAATAAAGTGGCTGTATTTATGTTGTGAACCCTCATCATCACCCTAGTGAAGAAATCTCAGTCAGTAAGTTTCCATACAATGAACCACTTTACATTAAACCTCTCTGAATGACTAACTGTTAGTAACTGATGTTAGAATGACTAAACTCAGTTATTCAAAAAATGGGTGGAATGCCCCTTTACGCCAGTAATGGAATTGTCCACTGCAGTCAAAAATGTATGCAGTATGCAGACACCAAATATAGCCTAAATCATCATAACAATTTAATTCTGCTAAAGCATTGCTCTTTAAGGCCTGTGGCATGATCGGTTCATGGCCATTCAGTTTGTGATCCAGTGTTTTAAATTCATTAAATCTAGAAACAGAAAATGAATAATGGAATACTATCATATTAATTAAAACAATAAGCCAATGGATCACTTAGTTTTGTAACTCAAGGCTGATTTCAGAGAACAAACCTTGGCAAAGTAAGACTGTCACTCATGTCTTTTCTTTCTATTTCTCTCTCTCCTTTCCTTTTTTCATCTTCCCTCCTTAACCTTCATCTGATTCATACAGACTTATCGCCCTTGGGCAAACCCAGTGGCATTTCCATAGCAACCACCTGCCCCCTCCAGTTCAGTGGATCGGCAGTTCTCTCTCTCTCTCTCTCTCTCTCTCTCTCTCTCTCTCTCTTTCTGTTTTCTTCTCTCTCCTTCTCTACACCCCCTCCTACAGGCACCTGTCTTAGGCGGTTATCAGCACCCTTAAAACCTGCATAATGCTCTTTTGTGCTTTCATTCTGAAGCTCCTTATCCCTCTTTTCTTACACTGTGATTTCTCATGGCAACCCCAAGGACAGCTTTGGATATAAAGTTAAAGGACAGCCTGAACTGGTTTTGGGGTGTATTGCCCCCAACTGAACCTAAGGCCTACTCTCCATCTCCTCTGTGTATACAGCGCAGTGCAATAGTCAGAGACCACCTTTTATTTATTTATTTGGCATATATAACAGCCATTAAGTACAGGCTATTCATTCTTCAACCTCAGGAAGTAAAGCAGAAAACGTAGCACAGGTTCAACAACTAAACACGTGGGAGGGGAAATCAAAAACGAGTCCAGTGCTATCATGTCGGGTCACAATATCGCATGTGATGTGATGTGTTTAAAACTATTGTGATATGCTGGCTACTGTGTTTACCTAAATAGTGATATTATGAGATTTATTATTTTGTTTGTTTTTAACCACAGATTTTGTCCACAAAGGAAAAGTGCATTTTATTTAATGATAATGACTTCAGTCATTTATATTAGAGCAAAACTGGGGTTATCAAGCTGTCAGGCTGATTAACACGGTCCTTAAAAACTTACTTTACATTTGTATAATAAAATATCTATACTTGACCTGACGTAACCCTGAACGCATTTAGTGAAGTTAAATTCTGGATTTGTGAAGTTGAATTCTGGAGGGGTGGTAAGCCCATTGTTCTTTGTTGATTTGCAATTTCTGTCCACTTTCTTTTCTCAGTAAGAGCTTATACACAACCTTTTTAGACGCATAGTGTTGAGCTGTCTTCTCACAGTGAAAAGATGGACAGAAACACAGTTTGAATATTTTAGATTTGAGTGGAAGTGGATTTTCAGCTCTCTCTTAAAGATAGAAGCTTTAAATGCTGTATATCTGATGAGGACAGTTCTGGTGGTGTACCAGATCTTGCACAGTTGTCACACATTTCTATGTATATTTTAATATTTATTTTCAACTCGTATTTTAGAAATTTCTTGTTTAAAGAAAAAAAGATCTTATCTCTAATGTCATTAGAAATGTATCTTGAAAAATGTACTTACTGGCTGTGTTGACTGGTAATTAAATAAATTAAGAGTGGTCTCTGACTTTTGCACAATGCTGTACATTCAGTTGAAAACAAAAACAAGCTTAAACATCTGTGGTTTATACAGTTGGTCTAAAAAAATACATCAGTTGTACTGGAGCAGCCACTCCATCGCATGCTCAGCAATGAAAGTGATGAATGAGTTAACAGGCTAACATGCACTCTGTACAGTCTCTCTTGATGGGACATTTAAAACAAAGTTATTAGGGCTAGAAACTGGTTTTACAGAGTCGTATCCTTGACCTGCTCTTATATTTATGTGCACACGCGCACACACACAACTCGCACACTCTTACACACACATGTAAAAACCAAATACAAATGTTATTTGACTCTCCACTAAAGTCTTGACCTAGACAGAGCATCACTCCTGGTATGAGAGCAGTCATTGTCTCTGCTGTCTCCCACCCAAAGTGCTTCACCAACTTTCAAGGACTTTCAAGAGTTGCTGACACTCTGTTTTACTTTCCCCTCCACCCTGTGTGTAATGATAAGTGGGCAGTTACCTGCTAAACACCCTGGGTCAAATCCAAGAGTGGACTGCTCCAATTGCATTACCGAGGGGGATTAATTTCCTAATTCTGTTCACTGATAAGCAAATAATCCAGATTTAAGAGGGACGTAATAGCACTAGCTATCTATGTCTTTGATTTTTGCTAGTCCATGTGATGTAGGTATTTAGCTTCAACTCACCATGTAATCAATTAGCCATGACATGTCTGCTGAACAGTTCCCGTCTTTAGATCTGCAAGTAAATAAATAAATAACAAGTGATGAAAGCATAAATATATGCCCATTTTAATGTTTATATGTTTAAATTACAAATTTGCATATTATCATCTCACTACCTTTCAGCTCAGTATGCCTTCAAACACAGCACATGCTGTAGATGGGAAGATATTACAAAAAATGCAACCACAAATTTGCCAATAAACCTCTTGCAGTAAAGTGTTGTGCCTTTGACTTGTAAGAGAAGTACTCATCTATCTATCTATCTATCTATCTATCTATCTATCTATCTATCTATCTATCTATCTATCTATCTATCTATAAGCAGGGTTTCTATTCAACGGTTTTGCAAATATGCATATTTACCAAATTTTGGCAGAAAAAAAATGCAAATGAAGTCATGTTTCCATTCACTACAGTTTTATAGAAACCTTAATTGATGAAGGCTACCATGATTAGGCACTGCAACAAAATAAGCAAGATGGAGAGATATAACCCTGTTGTAACCATCTTGTATGGCCATCTTGTTTGCAGATCATAGAAGCCAGACAGGACAAGCAATGACCCACCTAATAAGGGCTAAAATCTGCATGCCACCCCAATAATGTCCACTGGGCACCTGAGAAAACACACCAGATATTCTGAGAGGACGTTGTCCAGACCCATTTGTTAAATAAGCTTTGCATTAGGCTTTTCAAAATGTCAAAATCTTTAAGAAGCTATGTGCCATGATCAGACCATCTGTGGGGCCAGTCTTTACAGTCACTGGCCACTCGTGCCATCTGATAAAGAGATTCACCCTTGCGTTATACAAGCTGGCCACTTATGCAGATATAAAAGTGGGAGTAAAAAACCTTGGCTTTATGTCTGTATAGACGAAACGTAATGACAGTTCACTGTTTTGTACAGGCTGTATGCCAAGTAAGATTATAGTCATGTGATTAGAGTCATGTGGCTTATGGCTTAAAACTAACTTTTCCACTTCATAGCGTAAAAACCCTTGTACTCTTGTTTAACTACATGACTAGATTCTTTAGTGCAGCCTTTTTTAGTCTACTGTATTGATGTCTCTTGCCATCTTATGTGAAATGATACCAAATTGTGCTACAGAAAAATAAAAGATTAAATATAATATTTGCACCAACAATGTTACCCATAACTTACCCATAAATAAAATTGTGAAACATGGCCCGCCTCAAAATCAGCACGCGAAAAATAAGTTTACCAGACTTCACCCAATTTATTAATGAATTAATACTTTCAATTAGCATTCCAGTAGCATGCCTTGTGCACCTTCGTAGCACAACATCTGTAGTTCTACTGTACCACAAGCTTTCTTCACTGTAACAAATATGGAAGAATATAGCAAAGATAAAAAGAAAGTGGGAATACAGTTGGCATTTGTTAAAGGTGGAAAACATTGAGGCTATGAGAAAGCTAAATATGAAATCTGAACCTGACTCAAGTCTGGTGAATGAGACCCTCTGTCCAAACTGTAGAGCTGTAGAGAAAGTAAAACCAGTAATGCTTGTTGAACGATTTTGCTTCACATTTTAACACTCATCACTTCTATTGCTTCAACTCTTTAGAACATGCAGCCCCGGCACTGCCACTCTGTTCTGAAGCTTTACAATTTCACCATTCTAATATATCACAGTTGGAGTAGGAGACCTAAGAAGGCCAATAACTTCTGCCTGGTTTCAGATGGAAATATAACTGTGGAGTGTGACCTGATGGTCCTTCTGCAGTAAAACATAATGAGCAGAGCGTTAAAGCAGCAGCAGTAGATGAAGTTAATGGGCCTTGAACTGAGCTCCTAATTGCCTTGTCTCTGTAACATTTATTCTGCCTCAACAGGGCCGCAACAGCGAGCAGCTATCCAGGAAAAGCTAGAGGAGCAGAACTCGGTGGAGGTGAGGAGAGACATCATGGTGATGAAGCGATGTCACAGCGAGGTGTGGCTGCGTTAGCTGTTCAGCTATAACTAGCACTGACGCGCATGCTTTTCTACAACACATGCTAAAGAGTTTTCTTCTGCCAGGACAGGCAAGTTTTTGATAGAGAGAGAAGCACTAGCAGGACTGGTAGGAAAACAGGTGCGTCATGCTCTCGCACACACACATTCAAATCGTTTTTAGTAGATGAAGCACTTAGCTGGCTCTTAAAACAGAGTGACACTCTCTCAGTGTCCCTGTGATGGGTCCATGCACTGCAATTACACACACAATTAGAGCCTCACACACCACCACACCATTGCTGCGGGGGCTGAGGGAGCTGTGTGAACAGTCTGTTTGTTCATTTGTGTGCGTGTGTGTGTGTGTGTGTGTGTGTGTATATGTGTGTGTGTGCGTACGAGAGAGAGAGAGAGAGAGAGAGAGAGAGAGAGAGAGAGAGAGAGAGCGAGAGAAGGAGGATAAAAAAGAGAGTAAGACTTTTTTTGCTGGAACATGAGGATGCATTTCTTCTCCCATGTTAAAGATGTATTGATGCTACATGGTAGAAACCTAAAAAGATTAGCACTGTGCTGTTTCAAGGGGGACTCTGCTGTGGTTGTAGGTTTGTGGTTTGGAGACTTTGTAAAATAAATCAATGATAATAAATTCAGCACTAAATGTTTACTGTGATTGGTTATCAATTTCTCCATGTTAAAAAGTATTGTTGTTTATAGCATGGCTGATAGGTGTCCATCAGTGTCTTGGGTTAAGTCTGTCAACCAATCTGAGGCTTCCTGACTTGAGGACTTATCAGAAGCTATGTCCCTGACTGAAACAGGGGCTGTACTCCTGACTTGTTAACTAATCAGAGGCTGTGTTCCAGACTTGTTGACCACTCAGAGGCTGTGTTCCTGGCATGATGGCCTATCAGAGGCTGTGTTCCTGACTTGTTAATTTATCACAGGCTGTTCCTGACTTGTTGACTTAACATAGCCTGTACTTTTGAATTGTTGACCCATACGAAGCTGTGTTCCAGACTTGTTGTCTAACAGAGGCTGCGTTCTAATTTGTTGTCTATCAGAGGCTGTGTTCCTGATTTGTGAACCTAACAGAGGCTGTGTTCCTGACCTGTTGATTTATCAGAGGCTGTGTTCCTGACTTGTTGTCCTATCAGAGGCTGTGTTCCTGACCTGTTGACTTATCCAAAGCTGTGTTCCTGAGTTGTCAACCCATGTGATTGTGTTCCTGACTTGTTGACCTATCAGTGGCTGTGTTCCTTGACTTGTTGTCCTATCAGAGGCTGTATTTCTGAACTGCTGACCTAACAGAGACTGTGTTCCAAACTTGTTGACCTATCAGAGGCTGCATTCCAGACTTGTTGACCAAACAGAGACTGTGTTCCTTACTTGTTGATTTATCAGAAGCTGTGTTCCAGACTTGTTGACCAAACAGAGACTGTGTTCCTTACTTGTTGATTTATCAGAAGCTGTGTTCCTGACTTGTTGACCTATCAGGGGCTGTGTTTCTTGACTTGCTGATCTATCAAAAGGGGCTCCACAGGAAACAGTTTTGCTCCCTTTCTCTTCTCCCATTACATTGCTGACTTCAAGTACAGTTCTGCCAGTTGCCACCTGCAAAAGTTCTCGAATGACTCTGCTATCGTTGGCCTCATCAGTGATGGAGATGACAGGGAGTACAGAGAACTGGCTAAGGACTTTGTGGAATGGTGTCAGAGGAACTGCCTGCAGAACATCGCAGGAAAACTAAAGAACTGATGGTGGATTTCTGCATAGCCAAACACTCACCTCACCTCAACAACAAGCTAGACTGGACTGACACCACAGCTGCACTCTACAGGAAAGGTCAGAGCAGACTACATCTCCTGAGGAGACTCATGTCCTTTGGAGTGCAGGGGCACTCCTAAGGGCCTTCTTCGATGCTGTGGTGGCATCAGCCATCTTTTATGGAGTGGTGTGCTTGGGCAGCAGCATCTCCACCGCTGACAGGAAGAGACTGAACAGAATCATCTAGAAGTCCAACTCTGTCCTGGGGTCTCATCTTGACCCAGTGGGGGTGGTGGGAGACAGGAGAATGAGGACTAAGTTCAAACACATGCTGAAGAACCTGCCCCACCCCATGTACCACTCTTTGAAAGCACTTGGCAGCTCCTTTAGTGCCCGGCTGCTGCACCTGCAGTGTGTGAAGGAGAGATACTGCAGATCCTTCCTTCCTGCTGCTGTCAGATTGTACAACAGCCGCTGCCCTCAGTAGTCTACTTCTACTATGTGCAATAAAACTGCTTACTTTATTTATTACTGCTCTAGTGCTGTACTATGTGCAGTACCTAAATTCACCATGCATAGCATAATCTGTTTACCATCACTATGTGCAATGTTTCCTCTGATCTTAGTCTTCTGGATTAAAATTTTTAGTATTATATTTTCTGTACTTTTTGTATATATAGATCTTATTTATTATTTGTATATTTCCAGACACTTCTGTTCTTTCCTCTGTGCTCCTGTAACATTGCAAATTTCCCCAGTGTGGGATTAATAAACGATTATCTTATTTTATCTTAAAGGCTGTGTTTCTTGACTTGTCCTATCAGAGGCTGTGTTCTTGACTTGTTGACTTATCCAAAGCTGTATTCCTGAGTTGTCAACCCATGTGATTATGTGTTTCTGACTTACTGACCTATCAGCGGCTATGTTCCTTGACTTGTTGTCCTACCAGAGGCTGTGTTTCTGACCTGTTGACTTATGCGAAGCTGAGTTGTCAACCCATCTGATTGTGTTCCTGACTATTTGTCTAACAGAGGGTGTGTTCCTTGACTTCTTTACCTATCAGAGGCTGTGTTCCTTGACTTCTTTACCTATCAGAGGCTGTGTTCCTGACTTTTTGAACTATCAGAGGCTGTGTTCCTGACTTGTTGACATATCCAAGGCTGTGTGACTTTTTCTCAGACTTGTTCCTGACTATATGCGAAGCTGACCTTTTGAACTATCAGAGACCTGACTTTTTGAACTATCTGATTGTGTTCCTGACTATTTGTCTAACAGAGGGTGTGTTCCTTGACTTCTTTACCTATCAGAGGCTGTGTTCCTGACTTTTTGAACTATCAGAGGCTGTGTTCCTGACTTTTTAAACTATCAGAGGCTGTGTTCCTGACTTTTTAAACTATCAGAGGCTGTGTTCCTGCCTTTTTGAACTATCAGAGGCTGTGTTCCTGACTTTTTAAACTATCAGAGGCTGTGTTCCTGACTTTTGAACTATCAGAGGCTGTGTTCCTGACTTTTGAACTATCAGAGGCTGTGTTCCTGACTTTTTGAACTATCAGAGGCTGTGTTCCTGACTTTTGAACTATCAGAGGCTGTGTTCCTGACTTTTTGAACTATCAGAGACTGTGTTCCTGACTTTTGAACTATCAGAGGCTGTGTTCCTGACTTTTGAACTATCAGAGGCTGTGTTCCTGACTTTTTGAACTATCAAAGGCTGTGTTCCTTGACTTGTTGTCTAACAGAGGCTATGTTCCTCGACTTGTTGACCTATCAGAGACTGCGCTCCAGACATGACCTATTATCTTGTGTGTGTGCCAAAGCCCGTCTCAGTGCTCATTGGGCAGAAGGCAGGAAGTACCCCGGACTGGCTTCCAGTCCGTCACAGATTTAACAAACGTAATTTAAAATCTTCAAAAATAAGATGATTCTAGTCAATTACATGCTTATCTGTATCTGGCAGGAAGATTATACAACTATCAACTATCAATCAAACTATACAAAAACCACAAAAACACCATGGCATACACTTACTTAAACTTGTCTTTGTTCTATATAGTAAACCTGATTAATGTCCACTAAAAATTTATTTAAGTTTTCATTGTGAGTTTTCATCAGGTGGATTTAGAATGAGTGCATCAACTGTATTAGCAGGTTTTGTTACATTAGTTTACCACAGCTGGCAGTTAAAGCTTTCTAATGGAAATAATGTGGCCAAAATGTGGCATTGTAAAGCAATATGTTCATTTTGCCCTGTGGTGTCCACCTGACTGGTCTAGAGCATCTTGCCCAGTGCTCTAAGTGTATGACTGGTTAACAGCATAGCACTGAATCTGATAGAGGGCTTGGAATAATCAGGCTGCTGTTATCACTCTGATCTATAAAAGCCCTTCATTTTTTCTACACTCCAGACACTTTTACAGACATATATCAAACACAGTCTTATGTACTTAGTGGAAAAAGTTCTATATTTAAATAGGATTTTTTAGCCTATTTTAGTTATGTGAACAGGCGGGTGTATGCCTCAGTGGCCATAATGGATGAAGTGCCCCTGATGTGCATACACAACACTCAGTATGTGAGCAACACACACACTTACATATACACTGGCTGCACAACTCACTCAGGATCTCTCTAACTTGCCTGTCTCTGCTTTCCCTGTAGACTAGCAGTGAGACTGGGGAAATATGTCGGAGCAGCAGGAAATTGTGGTTTTTGACATGAATTCCCAGGACTGGTGAATGAGTGTGTGTGTGTGTGTGTGTGTGTGTGTGTGTGTGTGTGTGTATACCTGCTCACCTGTATGCCTGCTTCCACATCCATGCAGATCCTGCTTGTGGGTTTTGTGTCAGTTAGCATTAGGAAGTGACTCCACACTTGTTCAGTGCATGTGCAATATTTCAGCACACAGTTGTGGCAGAAGTATGATGCAAAGTGATGCAAACGCACTGAGAACAGAATACAAACTCAGAAACTCAGACACAAGCAAAAAGAGGCGACTGACCTTAAGTAGCCTCCAAGTATTGACCACAAAAGGGTCTTTAGCGGGATCTGAGCGGTGTACTGGCTGCCCCTGCACTGCTGAGATGGACTGTCCTGTCTCTCTTGATAAGACTCACCTGGAGTGCTTTTAAACTGTTATTGACCTGCCGATTGTCTAAAGCACTCTGGGAAATGAAGTCACAGCCTGTAGGCCAACCACCCCCTCCAACCCCAACCACCCTCCCCCTACACTCTGGAGTCTAGACCATGTTTTGGGAGATAATTTATCATTCTAATTTGCATCAGTGTTTATCCACTATGTGAATATCCCGCTCCAGACCTAATGAAAAGCATTTTTAGTTTCTTTTTTTCTTTTCCTTTTTTTTCTTGTTGTTACACAAGCCCAGCACGGTCCCACTGTGTACCTAATCTCTGTACATATGTACAAAGTCATTATCTGTCTTTCTCTGTCTTCTGTGGTGGATTCAGTGTTGCACATTGTGCCACGGTGCCATGTGGCTCCATGTTCAGTCCCTGGCCCCTGGCAAGGGGTCCCTTATTTAGCGGATTAGCCGCGCAGACGTGGGCTTGGATCCAAAGCCTCATGGTTTTGCAGTTTCAAAGCCTTCTGGGTGCAGTGGAAACAGGCTTTTGGAACCCGAGCCAAAAACTCTAGCTAGCCTGTTGTGTCTGACACATTGCCATGGACGCGGTGGGAGACCAATCTGACAACATTGTTGATTACTTAGCGATTAGTCAGTCCTCTCTCCAGAGACGGCTATTAGCGATGACCACGCACGCTGAGAGAATGGAAGGAAGTTTACACTGTGGCGTGATCTCTATAGCGAGGGCATCTAAGCTTCGGATTCTGAGATCTACTGGTTGCGCTCTCATGCGGAATTCATCCATGAGCGCGTGACATTTTTGCTGCTTTTCTGCATCAACGAAGCGTCTTTTATTCAACAAAATTGATATGCGTTCCTGCAATAAATCATGCCCAAATATAGTCGGAGCCAACTGCCCTCAGTGATCTGTCATATTGCTGCTCAGTGCTAATATACATGCAGCTCTTGGGTTAATGCTGAGTATGATGAGGGCTTCCTCCTCCACACTGCCTCCTCTGTGCACCTCCCTGTCAATCACTTTTCGTTTACTGCAGAAACCAGAGGCTCATGAACCTGCTATTATGCAAATGGATGCACAGTGATACTGTTTTCATAACAGCTCTTGGTCAGCCCACATCCCAAAGCAATTGGTCATTACTTCATGACTCTTGGAGAAAACAGACGTGTGCGTGTGGCGGTTGTGGTGAGTTTCTTTCTGGGCGTGCTGCAGTGAATATTGCGGTACCTACTGTAGGTGTCTGAAGGAGAATTGTTTTTCATTTTGCAGGCATGGTGCACAAAAAGCGATTGACAATTGGGGGGTGGGCATTGTGTGTTCAGTGGAAGCAGGAAGCGGTCTTTGTATGTCTTTGTGGCAATGTCTTTGTGTGTATGTTTGTGTGTGTGAGTCACTCTCTGTGCTTGACCCTGGCACTGCCTACACGCACAGACCCCAGCTGAGTGCTGTCTTTGTAATGGCTTTGTGTTCGCTCATCATTTGACCTTCGACTTTACCAGAGCTTCCTCCCCGCTCCTCTCCACCACCTATTAACCTTTTGTGCTATTTATATAGATACATATTTGCCCACACATACGGAATGTTGCACTACGTCTGATAAAGTCTGACTTAGGTAATAATGCTGTAACTCTACTCTGCCTTTATCCAGGCTCAAACAGTGGTACTAATGTTTTAGGCAGTCATATAGAAGTTATAATATAACATCTAACACTGGCTATTACGCTGCTCCTCAGGATCCCCAGACAGTCAACATTTACCTTTCAATCTATAAGAATGAAGCAAAAACGTAGACCCTCTGGGTGTCTCTAAGGACCAATTTGAGAACCACTGTTCTATATTTTTACAGTGACAATAAAACATGCTGCCTTGACTATACTGCCATTTCTCAATGTCTTTTCATAGTAAACAGCCAACAGGTGGTGCTGTTCCATTTTTAGTGTAGTGGGGCTGGGTGGAGTTGCATTACTGTTTAGCAGCTTCCATCTCCTCCCCTCTTTCTCCTCTGTCTGTCCTCTCTTCACACAGTGACGTAACCCCTCAGTCTAAGCACAGCACACACACACTCTCACACACACACTTGTACGGACTCGCACACAGAGCAGATCAGACGCAGAAAAGGCAGCATTGTGTGTGTTTGTTGCGATGCTCCCTCCCTGTGGAGCACTTGGGTGAATGCCTGGGTGTGAATGGGGGTCAGAGGCAGCGGTGGCCCCTCGCCGCATCCCGCCGAGCCTCATTTTCGCACATTAATCACCCCCATTCACAGATAATGAGCTCCCCCTCAGTAGCGTTTAACCGCTCTCCCTGTCCTTTGGACCTGCTCATTTAGGCCTCGGCAGGGGGGATGCTTTCTGCTTGTGTAATTCCAATCAGAGCCATAAACAGGTTGGTCATCTTATCTGCTTTCTGGCTACATCACCACAAAGAACAGATTCTTCAATGAATCTGCTATCTCTCTCTCTCTCTCTCTCTCTCTCTCTCTCTTTCTCTCTCTCTCTCGCTTTTTCTCTCTCTCTCTGTGTGTGTGTCTCTGTCTCTGTCTCTTTCTTTCTTTCTTTCTTTCTATCTCTCTCTATTTATCTCCCTCTCTTTGTATCTGGACAACTAAACAACTAATCTTTAAACCCCAGACCGAAAGGAATACTACAGTTATTAATCAGTTATTATTCAGTAACAACTGTTCATTATTCAGTACTTAATATGAAAGTAAAATGGAATCAATGGTTATATGGGCCCTTAACATATGTTGAGTTCAAATAAATGGAAATAGGTAATATGAAACATAAATTTACAATCCCTTCAGTGTTAGGGTTTAACCAGGTGGGTATGGTACCTTCTTTCGGTAAAATAAAGAGTAAAGGCAATCTTAACTAAATTACACTAATATTTACCGTAGTTAGTTTCTAGTTAATAATAAATAACTAAAGAAAAACTTAATTAAAAAGACACATTTGAACTTGTTACAGGGTTGTTAACAGAAGAGAAATATGTGTTTTGTATTCTGTTAACTTTAACAAACTTAAAAATATAAAGCTAAGTTAAAACAGTGAATCAGTCTTTTAAAAGTGCTGTAAAATAAACCCTCACTAAATTCCACTGTACTGTCACATACTATAGCAGAAAAGTACTCTGAAAAAATGTCTACATCAATGTTTTCTACCAAATAAACCTCTTTGCACAGCCTTTTAATCAGAGATAACAATGTTTTTTCAGTTTTTCTTTCCCACTTCATGTAACAGTGCAATGTAATTTAGTGTGACTGTTTGGTTACTTGCCGTCATTTTCCCCAAATTAAAGCCCCCAATTAAAGCATATCAATGCTCTTGATAAAAGGTGCCACTATCCAAGATTTTATTAATCGATTTTGACCATTTCTTTTGATCCGTTCCTCATACAATCTTTACACAATATAAAAAGCAGCTGATAGAAAAAACAGTGTAAACATAAAGTTTTCATTTATGCAACACTAAGCATTGTGTGTGTATAAGTGTGTGTGTGTGTGTCCGTCCGTGTGTGAGTGTGTGTTAAATGTGTTGGTCTAATTTCCCATGCTCAGTAATTGCCTCAGGCATTGAGAAATAGGCTGGCTAAGGTCAGAGGTCACTTTCCTTGGCTGCAGTTGTTCGTTAGAAAGCAGTAGAGTGGGCAGAGGGAAAGATTTGACTCCCTCAAGTGTTTTGTGGCTTTGTTAATGAATGCAGGTGAAAATTAAAGGCAGATTGTACAAACTCTTTTTAAGTCCTGGCAGCTGACCACCTCATGTCTGTTGTAAAGACAGTCATTTCCTCTTGTCTCTTACTAATGGCATTATTTCTAGAATATGTTTCGTAAGACTGCACTGCAGCAACTAGACAACATACCATCTTAAAAATAGAGACACCAGAAAAGCTTATTTAGACTGATAGAATCCCTTAAAAGCTCAATCACTCAACAGAACATGTATGCACAGCCCCCAGTTCAATGTTGGGGGCCATACACTCTTCTGGCAGATGCTTGGTACTGAGCATGGTGACCTTGGGCTTTTCTGTGTGTTTGAAACTGGGTACCTGTTTCAGCAGTGATTGCCGTAAGGATGATAAATTCCCTCAGAGGTGTTAACACTTTTGGGCCTAACATTTATTGATCCCAAAAGGGTGAAAGTTCCCAGATGTTGTGATGTCAGTGATCTATAGAAACTATATATGTAGTCTGTGTAAATACAACAGGCTTGCTTTATCACATGCATGCTTACATTCCGCTATGACCATCCTCGATAGTAGGTTGAGTTGCTGTGAGTAAATCTGTAATGTATGTACAGTATATATGAGAGTACTGTACATAAGTAAGCTGTGGAGGCAGGGCGAGTGAGACAGCAGCAGTGTTGTAATGTGAGTAAGGTCTGGAGGGATTTCCTCCTGCCGTATCTCTGACAGGGGGTACATGGGGGACTAAGGGCTAATTAAAACATGCTATTAGCTGAGAGGCCACTCTGTCATGATAAGAAAAAGAGTGGCTGAGGGAAATTAGCCAGCCTCACTTCTCTGTCAAATAATGCTGCTACTGTGCCAACAGACAGTGGGAGACACACTCTTCCTATGTGTGCACGTGCCGTTGTTTATAGGCTGATAAATTTTGTGACATTTTATAGGGTTGCTGTTCTCAGCTCCTGTCACAAGCAGCTAGAATAACATTCTCATTCTCCTCACCTGCCACACTGAGGCGTCACTGCTGGTCCTGTTTTAAAAGAAATTACACCTGTGTGTTTAATTAAGCTGTATTGTAAATGTCTAATAAAGATACAGTGTAAATGGAGAGCAGGGTGTTTATGAGGTAGTCTTCTGTTAATGCTTGATGATTCATTATTGTACTTTATCCCCTTATTGGCAGTGCTGATTTTCTTAGCTTTCTTTGGATCAATGCCAGAAAATACTTTTGGTTCCTTAAGGAGCTCCCAGCTGAAGATTGTTCAGAAATAAAAAAAATTTTGTAAATGAAAAATGAAAACAAGGGCACGTGTTTGGTCACAACAATTCTGTTCCCCCAAAAGTGAAACACGGCACGTGGGCTCTCTGAGTGTCAGCTTGACTGTTTTTGTGGTGATCAGCTGTATTTAGCTGTAAATGACTGTTAGGTTAGAGTCAATCAAAGTTTTGGATAGTGGTCAGAGGTGGGTAAAGTCACTTTGGTCAGTGAGGGGAGGTCTTCTAAGTGTTTTGATGAGAGAAAGGCTAAAAGCAGTGGCTGATGTCACAGCTCAGTTGTAGATCTAGTGTGGGTCGGGTCTGCACTGATATTTCACTGATGCCACCACACTGACCAGCTCTCACCTCCTCAGGCACAAAGTATGATATTTTGACTTTCTCCTCTCTCTCAAAGATGAAAGCATAAAAAAGTGTTTATCTTATGGTGACAGTTTGGGTGGTCTTGCGCGGTTGTTAAGAGTCCCATTTTTTCTTTATATTTTTAATAATTTAAAACTTTCATTTTGGAAAATCCATTTTTTTAGCTATTTTTAACTTTCCTTTTGCTTTTGCCCATGAATTACCACACAAGCGAGTCCCTTTAAGACACCTGAGACACCTTTGCTTGTGTGAAAATTAGGCGACAGAGTGATTTTTCCTGCTTTATTAGAAAATAAATATTTAATAATGAAACATTAATGCCTTATGTGCTTAATAGTTTTCACTTGAAATTGATAAAAACTTATTTTTGCATAGTAGTGCAGATATAGTCCTGATGTGCAGATGCTTTTGCATAGATGCGTAATAGGCCATAGAAACTCAAACCATTGCTTTGTGAATGCACCCTCAATAATTACTGTAAACAGACTCTGCTAAGTGAAATGTAGTGTTTAGCTGTATAAAAAGCTTGATGGGAAAATCTCACAGTGAAGTAGATAAATATGCATCACTGGAGACTGCACTGCCACCCCCTCCTCACGCCCACAGTGGGATACAGAAAACAAGAGAGAGATAGAGAAAGACCCTCTTTTTGTACTTTCTCCTTCTCTTATGCTGTCTCGATCTCATTTGCTAATTCTTTTTCCTTTCTGGCATATTTGTATTCCCTCTCACCTCTCCCACCGCTCGCCCTCTCCCTCGTTCGCTTTGATGACTTCTTCTCTCTCCTCCACATTTCTCATCATTCTCTCTCTCTCTCTCTCTCTCTCTCTCTCTCCCTCTCTCTCTCTCTCTCTCTCTCTCTCTCTCTCTCTCTCTCTCTCTCTCTATCTCTCTCTCTCTCTACTTCTTTCTCTCTCTGTGTTTCTCTCTCTCTTCCTCTCTCTCTGATGCAGTTGCCTCCCCCCCGAGATGGTGGTTATAAACAGTCTGCGGGGGGCTATGGATAGGACCTTGCTCATGCTGGGAAAGCTCTCTACCTCTCTCTCATCTGCTTTCCCTCTCTCACCATATCATAAAAGAAGACAAGGGCATTTTCAGAAAAGCCCTATCTTAAGGAGCAGCCTTCACTATAAGTCTAAAAGGGAACAGAGAGCACTGCCTCAATGTCAAACATAAACACCTGGATTCTTTTGCTATTTTTCACTGCATCTAAGCCAATCGAAATCTCAAGTAATATCAAAACTTTGTAGCTCCAGTTTTTTTATTTGAAAACAGCAGCTGTAAAGATATAAAATTACCTGTGTATGTTATGATTAGTGGATCAATAGAAATGGTCCAAACAAACAACATTTTTTTTAAAAATCCAACTTAACTGAAATGTCTTTATCTAGCTAATGGAGAAGATATGTCTGATAAACAGGTTCTAATGAGTTTGTTAAAAAGTTCACTTACTATCCTGAGACTGTAGGCAGGTGTTCTGTTACATGAGTCAATTGTCACACTGTTATTATATTTACAGAACCACAAAGTGTTTTTAAATGAAACACTAGTTTCTTGCATCTCTCTGGTCCTAATGCTGTTATATGATAATATACAATTGCCTCCAAAATCCAAAAGCCATTTCCCCAATGAGTGACCTTCCTCATGTCCTCAAGATACACATTACTGTACACCTTACAAAAGTCAGAGACCTCCCTTTATTGATTTAACTTCTAGGTAAAATACCTATACCTATATAATACCAATATAAAGTACAAACTGTTCTGGTTAAACTATTCCAGTTACAACACCCAGTACAAGCTATTCAGTGAACAGATATAATCTTGGGAATAGAGCAAGGACCAAAAGAAAAATAAATAAAAGATATAGGGAAGATGAGATTCCTGACCACCCTGCAAGACCGGGTAGGCCATCCTTCTACTGTGTGGATGCTATGGGTCTGAAAGGATGTGTAGTTGTCAAGTAGGTCTTAGTGAGAAAAAGAAAGAAGGCCTTCAAATAAACACAAACAGATGGCCTGACCACCCTAGTCCAGAGTCCAGATATCATCACTGTGTGTGGATTGGATTGTGGGTAACAGAAAAGTTAAATGATCTCCTAAGACTAAACTTTGTTTATATACAGTTGAAACCAAAAGTTTACATACACTATATATAAAGACACATATGCATTTTTTTTCTCACTGTCTGACATGAAATCAGAATAAACTTTTCCCTTTTTAGGTCAGTTAGGATTACCACAATTATTTCTATTTGCTAAATGTTAAAATATTGAGAGAGGAATTTTTTAAGGCAATTTTTATTACTTTCTTCAAGCTCAAAAGTTTAAATACATTTCATTAGTATTTGGTACTATTGCCCTTAAACTGTATGACTTGGGTCAAACGTTTTGGATATCCTTCCACAAGCTTTTCACAATAGTTGGCAGGAATTTTGGCCCATTCCTCCCGACAGAACTGGTGTAACTGAGCCATGTTTGTAGGCCGCCTTGCTCGCACATGCCGTTTCAGCTTCGCCCATAAATTTTCAATAGGATTGAGATCAGGGCTTTGTGATGGCCACTCCAAAACATTAACTTTGTTATCCTTAAGCCACTTCGTAACCAGTTTGGCAGTATGCTTTGGGTCATTGTCCATTTGGAAGATCCATTTGCGCCCAAGCTTTAACTTCCTGGCTGATGTCTTGAGATGTTGCTTCAGTATTTCCACATAATGTTCTTTCCTCATGATGCCATCTATTTTGTGAAGTGCACCAGTCCCTCCTGCAGCAAAACAACCCCACAACATGATGCTGCCACCCCCGTGTTTCACAGTTGGGATGGTGTTCTTAGGTTTGCAAGCTTCCCCCTTTTTCCTCCAAACGTAACGATGGTCATTATGGCCAAACAGTTCAATTTTGGTTTCGTCAGACCACAACACGTCTCCAAAAATTAAGTTCTTTTTCCCTGTGTGCATTTGCAAACATTAATCTGGCTTTTTGATGTTTCGTTTGGAGTAATGGCTTCTTCCTGGCAGAGTGGCCTTTCAGCCCATGTCGATACAGAACTCGTTTCACTGTGGATAATGATACACTCTTACCAGCTTCAGCCATCATGTTCACAAGGTCTTTTGCTTTTGCTCTTGGGTTGATACGCACACTTCGAACCAAAGCACGTTCATCTCTGGGACACAGAACCTTTTTCCTTCCTGAGCGGTATGATGGCTGGACATTACCATCTTTTTTGTACTTGCTTATAATTGTTTGTACAGATGAACGAGGAACCTTCAGGCATCTGGAAATTGCACCCAAGGATGAACCAGACTTGTGCAAGTCCACAATTCTCTTCCTGATATCTTGGCTGATTTCTTTCGACTTTCCCATGATGTTACTCAAAGAAGCAGCGTGTTTCAGGTGTGCCTTAAAATACATCCACAGGTGTGTCTTTAATTAACTCAGATGTTGCCAATAAACCTATAAGTAGCTTGCAAAGACATGACATCATCATATGGGCTGTCCCAAACTGTTTAAAGGCATAGTAATCTTAGTGTATTTAAACTTTTGAGCTTGAAGAAAGTAATAAAAATTGCCTTAAAAAAATTCCTCTCTCATTATTCTAACATTTAGCAAATAGAAATAATTGTGGTAATCCTAACTGACCTAAAAAGGGAAAAGTTTATTCTGATTTCATGTCAGACAGTGAGAAAAAAATGCATATGTGTCTTTTTATATAGTGTATGTAAACTTTTGGTTTCAACTGTATATATATATATATATATATATATATATATATATATATATATATATATATATATATATATATATATATATATATATATATATATATATATATATATATATATATGTATATATATATATATATATATATATATATACACACATAATTATATATACATAAAATTATGTTACAGAATGTTACAAAATACACAAAATCAGCCATCAGGCTTGTGAACACCTCCTCCCTCCGTCCCCTCTGAAACTGGCTGAACTCTGACTCTGACATGCACACATTAATATGAGCGCAATACACGTTATTCCATACTGTTTACTTTTGTACTTGCGCAGCGCACTTTACACATGCATATGCACTTCACTTTACTTGCATCCATACAGTGCTGTACTCTCACTTTCTTAACTTTTGTTTTTATGTTTTGCTTTACTTGGTCGTACTTAGTGTACATATATATATTAAACTTCTTATTTTTCTCTCTCCTTTTATATTGATATTTATTTTTTAAGACTGTCGGGAACGGAGGAACTGCAAAGTAAGAATTTCATTGTACAATGTAACTGCTTGTTATGCTGTGCATATGACGATAAAAATCTTGAATCTTGAATCTTGAAATTTCAAAATTCTCAGTGTTTTGTGTGTTCACACTTTGTCATTATATTGTTGTTACTATATGCAGGGGTTACAGTATGGTAGAGATTAGGATTCCTATTCGCTATGGAGGCGGAGCCTCAGTTAACTGGTAAACCCATTAGAATCACATACATTTACATTTATAAAACATACAATTATGTCCCTCTGTAATAAATAAAACTGTTAGTTGCTCTGGACAGGAGAATCTACCAGACACCTTTAATGTAGTGTCAGTGTAAAATAAGGAACGTTGGTACTGCTTATTATGTGAGTTCAGAATTTCTGCTAATGCCTACAACAGAATGTCACTATAATTATATACAGAGATTTAGCGAAGAGGAAAAAGCTATTTGAAATTGGTACTGAAATGTCTGTGTTTTGCAAAACCCAGATGTAATAATCTGAAAACATCAGGCTATCATTGTTTTTATCATGGATTAAAGAAATGCTACATCGCCAAAACAAGGCTCTGTTTCTACAAGGCCCTGTTTTTAGCTGTAGAGCGACTGCGCTGAGAGCAATAGAGTGAATAAAAGGCCCAGCGATGGTCATAATAAGTAGATGATATAGCAGGTGACTGCTCTAGTTGTACTGTAATTACCATCATAATGAGTTTCCTTCTAATAAGGTTGCACTTAATTATGTCTGTTCAGAGCCCTCTTAATTCAGACACACTGACACACAATCCCCTCTATAAGATTACGCTTACCCCCTTTCAGAAGCATAATGCATGCTGGTAGTTTTTATTCTTTTAGGGGTTTCATCTTCTGTCTGTCTGTCTGTCTTTGTTATAACATAACACACACACACACACACACACACACACACACACACACACACACAGGCACACACACAGGCACACACACACACACACACACACAGAAAAGGAGAGAGAGACTGAGCCGATTTCAGCTCCTCTCATCCTTATGTCTGCTTGTTCTTTAGGCAACTTCTCTGTCCTGCAGTCATGCTGCTCTATTCTGACAGTACATTTCACATCAGCACTTTATTTTTTGAGAGAATGATCATGTTTGGGATATTGAGAGAAAGCAGACAGGAAACTGGTGCAATCGTCGCTGATATGTTTGTTTATTATATATGACTGACAAGCTTCCTGTCTGTCTATCTTTTAAAGGCCTTCCGTCTCTTTGAGAAACTTAGGATGAGTTCCAGCAGTTCAATGGAAAATCAAAATGACACAATTGTCTCCTTTCCCCAAACACACTCAATCGGTCAAGACATGTCTAGTGAGCAAAGGTTTCCTTCTTTAGTACTGCACTAAAGCTACAAGGATTATCCAGTCATTGTCCATATCATCCAAAAATAGTTAGAGTCACATAAACCTCCATTACTTGTTTAGCTCTCTTAGTCTTGTAGCTTCAGTGCTAGTTTAAAGCAGACATGTAGTGACTGAGTACAAAACTGTGTACATTAGAATTTTTAGTGAACCATAATTATAAAATGGCATGTGTATATGATTCTGTATGCCTGTGTGTTTTTATTCATTTTCAGGACAAAACCGATCCTGAACTTGGGTGTTATGTTAAACATCCAATAAGGCCTGAAAATTATAAAATATAAATATAATTAAGCGCAAAAAAATCATTGGTCAGGGCTATCTGAGATCTGTGTGGGTGTGGCAAATTAGCAAACTGACTTAAACCTCTCTGTCCAACATTCCTAGCCTGCCCAGCCATTCATACAGAAACAAAAATCAACGCCCAGCTTTATGTGATAAAAAACACTCATGGATGAACATATGTGCAGAAGGACGAATGGAATGGAAACAAATGGATGGACAAAGCAACGTGTGAATGAAGAAATGGACAAATGTAAAATTCTTGTTTTTGGAAAACAGGCAGCTACAGACAGGTAGCATAGCAGGCAAGCTTTAGTTATACTGGGTTAGCTTTATCTTGCTAATCCTCTTTGACTGGAAACAGGAATGCTTATTAAAGTGTTACCCAAGATTAATCATAGTTTATAGAGGAAAACTGGTCAAACTACATCAATGATTCGCTGGTGATTTTAACATTCTTTGTGGGGCATATTTAGTACATTTTTGCTGTTTGCTTACAAGACCAAGATAAACCTAATTAGGACGAAAACAGATTTTGGTTCCCTGGGTGCTTGAGGTATTGTTTATTGTCTTGAGAATTTGAGAAATAGTTGTTTTACAGAAGACAGGAAACTGATTTGGGGATTTAATGTGTGTTCATGTAAAGTGCATTTCCAGGTGCATTAAATGCATCATTTTACTGAAAGGCTGCCTTCCTAAAGTTATATGACACCTGCATAAGCCTTTCATGACCACTGACATAATCCTGCATAAGAAATTTTCCAAGTATCAGATAGCAACACTTGCAGGAATGAAATGATATTAATAAAATGATAATGCTGAACAGCAGCATGTATGACAACTGACACTGTTGGGTGCAAACTGCTGGAATCGTGAAACTCCAGCTCTAAGCTATACTTTCATAGGGCAAAAAAAAAAAAAAGGATGGCACTCATCACTGACACATGACATCAGAGATTAGTAAGCCTTTATAAATGTTTATATTGGTTTCCTTCATTGATATGTTACAATTTCTTGGAATCAGACTCTGTATGTTTATGCAGGTTTGTGCCAGCTGTCATGAGAGACTTGTGCACATGTTGTGTAGCCCTTTGATTGCTGCCTTTCAGTAGAGTGCTTTCCTATTCTGTATTCTATTCATAATTTTTATTTTCTATTTATAATTTTTAGACCAATAATTTCTGATTGATGGTATAATGGCAATATGGGACCTATGTATGTCATGTCTTAACATGATATGAAACAGGTAGGTGTGCTTAATGCTGAAGTTTACAGTAGGTGTAGCCTATATATATATAAATATATGTAGTCATATTATCATGTTCAGTGTCTCTGTGCATGTTGTCTGCATGGTTGCATTGCTGCTTTAGATGGCTGTGTGGTTTCCTGCTGAAACTCCAGCTGAACTGTGCAGAGTGAATCTGAGCTCCAGGCATCAACATTTTAAAAATATCTAGCAGGCCGCGACGCGGAGAGCGGTGTCAGTCGCTCCACTCCTCTCTCTGTCTCGCAGGCGTGCGCCTTCCTTTCGCTCTCATCCCGTCTTCCTCTCATCTCCTCCAGGGAATATTCTGTGTGTTTGTTTGTGTATGTATGTGTGTGTGTGTGTGTGTGTGTGTGAGTGAGTTTTATGTATAACTACACTTAATAAGACCACACTAGCATTAATGTGAGTGCTTTCAGTGGCAGCAATATTTCAGGCTCATGATGCATCAATATGGGACAAGAAATATAGGGAACTATGGGAGCTGCTGCATGGCATTTTTGCAACAACACAGTGAGTATTGACAAAGCATTTAAAATCTAAACAAGTACCAAATAAAATACCAAACAAGTGGGGACTGGAGGGGCTGACAAACAAGAAAGAGGTCTATGAGTTAAGATAAGAAAAGATAAGAAAAACAGCCTAAAGGTCTAAAACCTTAAAGGTCTGTCAGTGGGTCAAAATTTACATTACACAACTCTTCATACTATATAGCTTGCATATCAGGCTCCGGAAACTGACAGTTTTATTCATATTCACACACTGCATTTTTGAAGTTTCTTCTACAAATGACAAATATATTACAAAAAAAAAATCATTGAAATTATAACCCCTTATCTCCTGCTACTACAAAACACATGGCACAATTTAAAAGATCTGAATTCTTACTTTCAACAGATTTACATAACACTTTACATTATGTACAACATAGCATGTGAACATGTAGTCATTATATGCTTACTTAAGATTAGATAAGCATTGTAAATATTGTTCATGTGTTAATTAAGTTAATGTTATGTTAAGTAACTCTGACTTCATGTTAGTTAGGAAATACTTAATGTAAAGTGTTACTAAATTTGCCTACTTCTTTCAGTGAGATATGAGTTGGATGTTTTGCACTATGGAAATATTCTGTACGTGCATCCTGACTCCACTGTACGTCACTGTCTAGATTCTGTGTATCACCATTATTTGCATTTTACATCTAACTCATTGTCATATATAGATCACTATGTACATTATGTTCTGATTTCTAGGCCTTCATTAAGAATAAGAAGACAGCAGCGCAGGAATATCTTTATTTATAAAGCCTTACGTCACATAACAACAGCTGCTATGATTCTCACTCTTCTAGATAGATGCTATACAAGGTGCCCAAGAATACTTCAGATTTGAGCAGAACAGCTTTCTACACTTTAGCACCTTGGTCATGGAAAAACCTTCTGAGTTCCAAACATTGATAAAAACCTGTATAATGAAGAGTGTAACTGCTGTTCCTAAGCTGAATGTTGCGTTTTGTATTGTATATTTTGCTGTTCTTTGTCTGTTTTGAACAAGTTTTAATAATTTGGACCCATCTCTGTTTTGTTTAGCTCCATTTTGGCATTTTTAACTAGAACCAGAAATGGTGTGCTATCTTGGCCAGGCCTCCCTCAACATCTCAAGCGATTTCCCAGTTAAATAAGTGTTAAAGTCTTCATCAGAATAGAAGTGAAATGCTTAAAGAACAGAAATCAGTTATTAGTACATTCTGTTTTCATGTGTTCATTTGAAAGCAGTAAAAATGCAAAGTTTTATTGATTTGTACAGTATCTGTCTGTAAATACTGGATGCGTATTAAAATTTGACACCTGCAACAGAATCCAAAAAGGTTAGACAATGCCGTGTTGCCACAATATTATATCACCTTTCCTTTTAACAACATCATATTCACTTGGGGACCAAAGACATCAATTAATCTGTTATTGAAAATGAAATGTTCTTTGGGAGAAAGTTTTGGACTGCAAGAGGGTCAGTTTAGGACCCACACTCTCTGAGTGCACAGCCATAAAGCTGTATCACTTGCAGAGCTACGCTTGGTATTATCATGCTGAAATAAGTGAATTGGCTCTAAAAATGACTAGGAGGCAGCATATATTACTCCAAAATGTGTACGTGTCCATGGATACATACGTATTTAGTGTTTTTGATGTCTTCACATTGTATTAACACTACCATGACAGGGCTTGGTTTAGAACTTTAGGCAGGGAGCAATCTTCCCTTCTTTGGCCCAGAGAACCTGACATCCATTATTTCTATGAACAATCTAGAAAATTGACTTGCCAGACCACAAATATGTAATATGCATATGCAGTCCACAGAGTAAGCTGGAGAAACCATCAGTTTCTGAACCAGGTTATTTTTTTATGCACAGTAGCCAGTTTTACTTCTGGAGGTAAAAAGAAGACTGCTTATTTCTGGATGCAGCAACAAACAGTGTTTATTGTTAACAGTTCTCAATGCTTTCCTAAAGCCAATGTTCTGATATCTAATACAGAAGTACACCACTTTGTAAAAAAAAGAAACAAAACAGAAAAAAAAGGTGTTAGTTGTGATATTGCAGCAGTCATATGTAAGCGGTTGTATTTTGACTCTGTATTAACTATGTATATTAAATTAGAAACCAGTGCTCTTACAAGGCTACATTTTTGATGTGCCAACCCAATTCCCCTCATTCGCTACTTTCACCGCCCCCCCCCCATCCCATCTTTCACTTTCTCTATCTCTTAATCCCTCCCCCCTCCCTTTTTCTACTGTAGTTCTCACTCTTTTACTTTGAACATCACACAGAGCTTAGCTTGTCATTCTGCTGCTGGCTGCTGGAGGATCTTTTAATTAGCAGTGAGGAGAGGCTGTCAGAGTGATCAGGGGCTCGCTCGGTAAACATTACCTCATAGCTTCGCCCTGGCAGGGTGCGGGGCCTGGGCGGAGGGGTTGCCGTGGGAACAGAGGAGCACTGCGGCCCTGCTTAAAGAGGGGCTCACTATAACGAGGGGACAAAGAGGGGAATGCCCCCGCTCAGCCACAGGGTCAAAGGCACAGCCTCCGAACAATAGGTCACGCCGTCTGAAGTCTTCCCGAGCCGTGAACAAACCCGCAAGTGGGATGAGAAAGAGAGAAAGAGGGATGCTAGTTAGTTGGTGCTGAGAGAAACTGCCAATAGGTTAACCTCCAAAACTCTGTCAGTAAGTTCAGATTGACATTCCTCACTCTTGTGGTTATATATCTTTACATTCATTTCAAATAACTTACTGAGTAATACTTAGTAGTTACTGGATGAATATTAGGATCAATAACTGGATAAATAGTTGGTTGATAGTTTGAAACTCATGTATTTTCATAGTAATTAAGTAGTAATTATAAAGCCTTATTCATTTTATAGCTTATTTAAATAGCTTATTCATTTTTAATTATGTTATGTGATCAGTTTCTATAGATTAAGTTGAGGGCTATGTGAGTGTTTGGGATAGACCATAAAAGTTTTTTTTTTTTTTTTTGCCACACATAACAGGTGCATGGGGATTTCTGGAAAGAGAGCTGGCGGGGTGGATGGGGGCCTGGGAGAGAGATGGTGTTGAGGGTAGAGGGGTGTGAGAAGGGGTCCCGGGGTCACCCTGAGCTGAATGGAGAGGGGGCACTTGTTCTGCGGAGAAAACTCCCCGAGTTAAAAGATCGCGGAAGGCAGGCTCTGACACAATGACGAGCCATTAGAGAGAGCTGAGAAAAACACAATGCAATTACTCCCACTGGGCCTAGGAACCACGGCCGGATGGGAAGACACTATTTCACACTTGTAATGCTTTCTATCCAGATTCACTCCACAAGCACATCACACTTAGCGTTCTTGTTTAAAGGGAGATTGGGGGTGGGGGTGGAATTTATGACAAATGATTGCATGGACACACAAATACACCTCCACACATGCACGCACCTTCGCTTGAAGTGAGTTTCAGCAGCGCCATCTTACAGTCTCTGTGGAGTTGAAATGGAGTAGAAATAATCTAAAAGCACTTGATTTGAACTGAGGGAGTGCTCTCATGTGTGCTGTGTCATGCTGAGTTGTTAAGCTCTACTTTAAAAAGCTTGCGCTCCTTCTCTGCCTCTTTCCTCCGGATCGGCCAAACACTTTCTTTATTTTCATATCGAGGAGTTTTTGATGGGGAAGTGGGGGGAGGAAATGATGTGTGTGTGTGGTGTGTGTGTTTCTGTGTGTGTGTGTATTTGTATGTGTGTGTGAGGGGTGGGTGGGGGTGGGGAGATGGGGTAGGCAATCTCTTCAGTGCCATGATGAAAGCCCAAAAGAGGTGGCAAAGGAAAACCAAGGGAATGTTCTGGGGTTGCCACGGTGATAGAGAGGGCCTACTCACAGCATGGCTTTCAGAAGTTTGCAGGCTTTATCTGTGAGACACAGCATTGGGCCTCAGGCCAGCACTCCAGGAGGGTGCACATACACACACTCACACACACACACGCAGACACACACACACACATGCGGATACATGCAACAAACACAAAGAACACAGACATGCACACAATTAATTTCATATTAACTGTATTCACAATAGAACATCGTCATATCACCCAAACCACACATACATACATCTGGGCACATCACAATATTGCCTCAAGATTTACTGAGGAGGAAGAAGAGTGATTGATGCACATCCCATACTTGCTGTGTTTCATCGTTCCACCCTGACAAAAAGCTGCCTCTGAAGTAAGAGCAGCGAAAATGAAACTAGTAAACGATGATGGTGAGAAATAAAGATAATTTGGGTAAACCGGCTAAGGAGGAGCAACTGTTCTGTGCGACTGCCACGAATGGAGGAGTCTCCCAGAGATGTGCTGGGGAGAGAGAGTGACTAGTAAAAGGTGGAGGAAGGGTAGGATGTCAAAGAGGCTCCTATAGCACTATGTAATGTGGGAGTAGCATGCATGAGACCTCTTATTAGAACTGCCAAAACACGTTATTGCATCATGTCGCACAGTACCAGCTATGGTTCTTCAGCTAGCTATAAGGACAAGGTAACTTAATATTCCCAGCATGGACACCATGGCAGAAGTTGTGAAGATTTTGAGAAGTGAAATAAGAAGTATGACCAAGCAAGGGACCAGACGAGAGTAATTCCAGGACTGGCTTTTACTCACTGGTGAGAGCTTAAATAGATAACAGGATGCAAGACATTCTCCCGGCTTATTTGAAAGCCACAAAATCCCAGTGGCAGAGAGTACACCCCTGCTAACGTCATTCAGGACAGATTTAGGCTATAGCATCCATATGCCTGTATGACATGTGAATGTAAAGAGGAGTTCTATATCCTTCAGCGCCTCAACAAATACACATGTACAGCAGTCCAGCAGGAGGGCTCAAAGCTCGGTTTGTGTTTATGTGTAAAAGTGAATTACAGTCCATAACTGTGAAAAATATAATTTCTCCCATAATTCTAAAGCAGAATTACGTACAAATAGTATGCATTCATTTTCTGAGCTGTTTATCCTTCTGGGTCACAGGGTTGCTGGAACCTAGCCTGGCACATATTGGGTGTAAGCTGGAAACACTATGGACATGCTGCCAGTCCATCGCAGGGCAGACACACAGACATACACACTCACACCTAGGGGCAATCTAGCATATCCAGTTCATCTGACTGCATGTTTTTGGACTATGGGACTGTAAACTGTGGGTGGAAACCCATGCAGACATAAGGAGAACGCTTCAGAAACAGGACCCTGGACACCACAGCTAGGAATCAAACCCAGGCCCTTCTTGCTACATTCTGTGCCAGCGTGCTGTCGTTGTTACAGGTATTATCTTAAACAATATTCACACCGCATGTGTTTGTTAATATGCATGAATCTGATTGGAAGGCACACTCAAGGAAACAAATTAATTTTTGATTGACGCTTCCTACAGGACTTTATACTATGAACACATTTTTGAATATAGGAAAAACAAAACAAACATAAATTTGGTTTTTAATATTTTGAAATGTGTCACATCTTAACATTAATGAAAACATTATTATGGCATGATAAATGATAACAGAAATAATAAAATGAAATGCATTTGTATATACATTGTGACAGGGGTGAGGTGGAGTCGTTGCCATTCCCACCGAAAGTGGGCACGTGCTCCCCACTGATCACGCACAGGTTTCCCTCATAAACTGCCCCTTTCTCCAGCGTGCGAGAGGGCAGGATATATGGCTGACAGGCTATGCCGGAGCGAGAAAGCCAGAGAGGCAGACTGAGGGGTGAAAGACTCACTTGGCTGAGCAGGCATCATATTTAAGTTGCGTCTGGTTTATTTATTTTAGTTAAGTAAATAAAGTACACTGGTTGACTGGTTGTGTTTGTGTGTGTGTCGTTGGGTCTTGTTGAGGTTTTCCCAGTCAGTGTGTAAGATAAGTATTAAATAAGCCACCAATTGTCACCCCAGTAAAAAGTGGTTTGTCAGTTCAACCTAAAAAAAATAATTCTTGTGGTAACAATCAACTGAACTAGTATTACTCAGCTCCACAAAATATTTTGGCTGAAACAGTCATTCATTTAAAGTGCTTATAGGTAGAAATAATGTAATTGTTACCACATTAAATAATTTTATATAAATGTATATAAATTAAATAAAAAGACTTTACAGACCACCAAACTTGTCAACATCAGATAAACATTACAAGAGTTAATTTTTGGCAAATAAATCAAACTCCAGATCTGAAAACATCCACAGGTGTTTCTGTCCATCCTTCCACTGGGAGAAGATGCTATGGGTCTGAAAGGATGTGTAGACAAAAAGAAGAACATTTATAAATGAAACAAGCTGTTAGTGCTCTCTAAATTATGGACTGGCCAACATAGAGTGTGTTTGGGATACTTGTTTGGGATTCTTGGATTGTAAAAATCAGACGGAGCAACCAGCTTTTGAGACTGGACTGGAATAGAGGTGTGAAAAATATCTCTGCAGAATTCTTTAAAACAATGTAGTAGGTCTATTAAAATGAAAGAAAGCTTACCTCCACAGAAATGGAAACATTTATTACAGTATTAGAGGAGAAAAATATTTATTGTTTTTTGGGCAGGGGTAATTGACCATAGGAGGAAAGTTAAACACATTGGGGTGTAAAGTGTACCACACTTAAATAACATACAGTGAAGAAAATAAGTATTTGAACACCCTGCGACTTTGCAAGTTCTCCCACTTAGAAATCATAGAGGGGTCTGAAATTTTATCTTAGGTGCATGTCCACTGTGAGAGACATAATCTAAAACAAAATCCGGAAATCACAATGTATGATTTTTTAATAATTTATTTGTGTGTTACTGCTGTAAATAAGTATTTGAACACCTGTGAAAATCAGTGTTAATATTTGGTACAGTTGCCTTTGTTTGCAACTACAGAGGTCAAATGTTTCCTGTAGTTTTTCACCAGGTCTGCACACACTGCAGCAGGGATTTTGCCCCATTCCTCCGCACAGATCTTCTCCAGATCAGCCAGGTTTCTGGGCTGTTGCTAAGAGTTTGAGCTCCCTCCAGAGATTTTCTGTAGGGTTTAGGTCTGAAGACTGGCTAGGCCACTACAGAACCTTGATATGCTTCTTAGGAAGCCACTCCTTGGTTATCCTGGCTCTGTGCTTTGGGTCACTGTCATGTTGGAAGACCCAGCCACAACCCATCTTCAGTGCTCTAACTGAGGGAAGGAGGTTGTTCCCCAAAATCTTGCAATACATGGCCCCGGTCATCCTCTCCTGAATACAGTGCAGTCGTCCTGTCCCATGTGCAGAGAAACAGCCCCAGAGCATGATGCTTCCACCCCCATGCTTCACAGTAGGGATGGTGTTTTTGGGAACCCTTCTTCGTCCTCCAAACACGGCGAGTGGAATTAAGACCATCTGACCACAGAGCTTTCTCCCATGACTCCTCTGGATCATCCAAATGGTCATGGGCAAACTTAAGACGGGCCTGGACGTGTGCTGATTTAAGCAGGGGAATCTTCCGTGCCATGCATGACTTTAAACTATGACGTCTTAGTGTAATATCCACAGTAACTATGGAAACAGTGGTGCCAGCTCGCTTCAGGTCATTGACCAGCTCCTCCTGTGTAGTTCTGGGCTGATTCCTCACCTTTCTTAGGATCATTGATACGCCACGAGGTGAGATCTTGCGTGGAGCCCCAGTCCGAGGGAGACTGACAGTCATGTTTAGCTTCTTCCATTTTCTAATAATTGCTCCAGCAGTTGATCTTTTTCACCAAGCTGCTTGGCACTTGCCCCGTAGCCCTTTCCAGCCTTGTGGAGGTCAACAATGTTGTCTCTGGTGTCTTTGGACAGCTCTTTGGTCTTAGCCATGTTAGTAGTTGGAGTCTTACTGATTGTGTGGGGTGGACAGGTGTCTTTATGCAGCTCACGACCTCAAACAGGTGCTTCTAATTTAGAATAATAGGTGGAGTGGAGGTGGAGTTTTTAGAGGCGGACTAACAGGTCTTTAAGGGGCCAGAATTTTTGCTGATTGGCAGGTGTTCAAATACTTATTTGCAGCAGTAACACACAAATAAATTATTAAAAAATCATACATACTGATTTCCAGGATTTTAGATTATGTCTCTCACAGTGGAAATGCACCTAGGATGTCATTTCAGACCCCTCCATGATTTCTAAGTGGGAGAACTTGCAAAGTCGCGGGGTGTTCAAATACTTATTTTCCTCACTGTACATATAGAACAAAATACAATCACTAAAGTGCGTTTGCTTTAGTATACTACACAGTAGTAAAATGAGGAAGGGTAGTGTATCGGTTTAGGTATGATTTTAAAAGGAGGTAACTCATAAACCTGTTTATTTTTGCTTTCTACAATTCTCATCAACACAACCTAACCTAGCCACAGCCCCTAAATCTGGTTATCAACTCAACATCAGGATTTATTCCCTATGCTTTTACTTGATACTGGTTTAATGGTTGCCATTAATGGTTACCAGTAGTTTCCAGGAGGACTGTTTAGATCCCATAAGGAAAACATCAAATTCACAGTACAAGTAGAACTAAAATACTTTTCACTGTGATGCTGAGCACTCAGGGAAATACAAACCACTATTACTGTCAACTGCACCCTTATTCACCAGAAAGCAGCAGAGATATTTAATAGTTTGGAGAATGGAAGTTTCTCGGTGTGACTGGTAAATTCACACTCCGTCTAATAGTTAAGAGTCTGAAGTAACCTGTACAGATTTTAAGGTTTTAGTCTGCCTGTCTGTCTTTGGTTCTTTTGCAGTAAGCTGTTTAGACTTCTCAAATCTTTCAGTGTGGCTGAGGACCTATTGGTTTTACACTTGTGGTTTCTTGGCATGATGGATTCATGTAATGGAACATGTAGTCCTGTGATATTACTGGATGAATGTGTTTACATTTTATTGTATTTACTGTGATAATTGTTGATGGTGGGGTGAAAACATTAAAACATACAATCTTTACTTTTCAAGCCTAATCAGCTTTCACTGTAGACCACTGATCACGGTGGTCTCACAGCAGGAGAAAAATGGGCTAACATATTCCAGTTTGGATGTTGATAGATGCTGTTTATGCTATCGTGTTACCCTTTTGATGAATTGGAATAAAGCCATCTAATGATCTAATTAATTCATCTAATGAAGTAATTAATTTACTGCCATTTTTTTATGTCCCTGGTTAATATTAACTGAAGTAGAGTGATTTTATTTTAAAAAAAGTTTTTGTTGTGGGTTATAGCTGACTGCCTGCATCTACCGCTCAACCCCACTCCTTTAAAACTATCCAAGCAGTGACTCACACGTTCACAATGATACACACACATATCTAGTTGCAGCAGATTAATGGACTAAGACACAAACAGCTCAGAAACACGCACACATACACACACACACACACGCGTGTAGCTGATTTATATTCATTGCCAGTCACAGACTCACAGCAGGACACTGGCAGAGTGCCTTTGTGTGCAGGCTGCCATTACGACTTGGCACGGTGCCAGGATCTACAGGGAGTCAGTGGGTCAAGATGACAGTGGTGGGGCAGGAGCAGTGAGGTGCCCTCCAGAGCCAGGGCCTCCAGGGCCTCCCAGCTGAGCTCTGCGACTGCTCTGTGGGCTTCACCTAACCTCTGTTCTCCCCCCCGGAGGCCCAGAGCTGCCAGTCCTCTTCTGCCCCACAGCTGCCCTCCCTCTGCCAGCCTGGACCTCTCCAATCCCCGTGCAGCTCCAGCTACCGCGGCCAGCTGGCTGCTCAGGTCCACAGAGAGTGCTTTTCAGTGGTGATTTCTGTGAGAAACACAAACATGTACACACCCAGGTTTGTTTTCATGCAACGTCAGGACATGTAGGCATATACAATCTTCCATATATATATAACATATGACAATCATTAAGCAAGTTGTTCACGACTGTTAATCTGGACAATAACTGTGTGTTTTGCTTGGAGAAACCCATCATTATATTAGCCATGAATGCAAACATCAGAATAAATGTAAACAAATATTCATGTTGTATAAAGTAAGTAGATTTAACATAATTGATATTTTAGAGTTAGTAAGGAAACAAAGGTCTGGTTCCTTTTTTTTGCCTTCAGAAGTTGCACAAACACAATTTAAGTTAATGATGTAATGATTTATTAGCCAAACTTGGAAATTGGAGGGTCACTGCAAATACTGGGCCTCCTCAACCAGAGCTTTGGAAACTGGTAATCTAAAAAATACATACATAGAAAAACTAAAATATTTTACATATTAATGTTGTTTGTGTTTAACAATAAATACTTTAAAGAATAAAAAAATAACAAAATGTAATAAAATAATATAATTAAACATAGGTGTGAGTCCTGCCCCACCTCAAGCACTCTTTAGGTTAAAATAATATGGAGCTTCTATATCAAACATGGTCAGGAACGTTTTGTTGGCCCTGATTCTGCTGTTTTCATACCCTGAGCATCCCAAAAATGTCCCAAAACAAGCACACACCCAGTGCATGTCAGTCCATTCCTGTAAACAGCCTTTCTAAACAATCATATTTTCCTCTCTTAAACTCCCCTGAACAGCTTGCTTATGCTCTCACCAATCTTCCACTGGTCATTTTTATTCAAGGCAAATATTTTTATGTTTGATTGTACACATATTTTAGCAACACTCTCAGTGAGAAAGATTAACATTCCTACATAGGATTTTCCACAGCGCCCCATGATGCCAGGCGCTCTGTGTGGCTGCCGTTTACTGTTCTATATCCAGTGGCACATAGTTGCGGATTACTGGGAAAGGTTTGGCAACCCGTAAAGAAGCTTCAGCAGAGGTGCTGTGCGGTGCCAGTGTGTGTAGACTGGAGCCATGATGGTTAGCCCAGCAGGTGCCCTGCTTGCGGCTACTTAAGCAAACTGTACCCTGTACCTGACTGAATGGCATGTACTCGATAGAAAAATATCAGTGGCTTCTTCTCATTTCGACACTAGCGAAGGCAATTCGTCTTGTAAGCGCCGGTAAGCAGATTCTTCCGCTCCTCTGGTTTCCTCTGGATAAATGGGAGTTGTGTGGAAAGGCCTTCGCAGACTTGTAGTGAAAGAATCGTAAAATGGCACTTTTCAGAAGGCTTGCGGTGCAGACTGTAGAAGAGTTTTGAGGCTTGCTTGGCAGTTTTAAGGTGACCCTCAGTCCCCTGCACAGGAAAAGAGGGAGCGAGATGAAAGAAGACCCTGTGTCCACAGCTTATCAAACTTTAATACACTCTGCCAGCACTGGCAGCAAAGAGAAGAGGAGCAGTAGGAGCTTGTGTGCACACACTCACACACTAACCATGTTTCATCTTGCTCTCTGCTCCAGTGCTGTATGATGGAGAAGCAAAATTAGGGGACGGCGAACAGCACATGAGCTGAGAGGACAGTTTAGTTACAACGAGACAGTCACTGTAAAAGACATCCTTTGGGCATCAGTTCAATTCAATTTAATTCAATTCAGTCCAAATGTATTTGCACTTTCTGCAGCGGACACTGTCACAAAGCAGCTTTACAGTAATCCGGGCCCAAGCCTCTAATGAGCAAGCGGAGGGCAACAGTGGCTGGAAAAGCCCTGAAAGAGCATGCATAAGAAACACTGTCCTTCTGTTTTTGACTCCAGATGACAGATGTACAATACACAAATGAGAGACCTGAGAATTATGGTTGAAATGGGGCTAAGTATTAAACATCATTCTGGTCAAGTCATCAGAGATTATTTGAAAAAGACTGGTCCTGACCTCCCTGGGGCTCTTATCAAAACTCTGCTAATTGGCCCTCCTACCTGACCTGTGCAAACCATTTGCACATGCCACATAGTCACACCTGATAGCCCAGTGCTTCCACTACAATCCTTCTTCATTTAGGACAGTTTGGTCCATCTGTCAGTTTAAGAATAGAACTGAATGAGGTATATTAATGAGGAAAATACACAAATATTCTATAATTATTAAATGTAATTAGTGCTATCAGTAGGATCAAAGAGGATCAAATATATTGGTACTACGACTTGGCTGAACACCTGAAGGTTATTATTCACTGAGAGATGTGCTTCTAGACACATGAAAAGAATAGTTGCACCCAGAAAGAATTAACTGACGGAAATGAAACATGGTGGGTTTAACATTGTGGAACATACAAATGATTCAAGTTTCATACTTGGCCGCACATGTGACATAGGCAAGGACAGGCTTTTAGCACTGTACCTGACCCAACAGCCAAGATTGCAGACATTCAGCACGATGTGATGCCCTCAGTAAGTCATCCTTATAGTGCCAGCACAATGGGCATGGGACACAATTAGGAACCTCTATAACATTCTGAGAAACACTATTTCTGTATGTGTAGCTCAGTAAATATTACCCATATCAGTGTAAAGTCATCATCATTTGTTGTTCCTGGTAACCTTTATGTTCCTTCCAGGTAGCATTGCAAACAGTTAGAGAACACAATACAGTGTGAGGTTGAGTAAGATAAGCGATAAATATGTATGTCTGTTTTAAATAGAAATTACATAAAGATTGTAATTTAGTCCAAGACTAACTCTTTGTCCAAGACCTTGGTCCATAAAGTGTTGAAATTAAAGGAATTCCTTTAAATTCTATTCTTTGCTAGAATGATTAATAGCTAATCATCTGCAGGTATACCATGCTGTCCTGGATTGGTTCTATATACTGTATAATACACTGTATGTAATATATAATAAACTATATATACAAACAAGGTTTATAAAGTTTCTTGCTCATTTTTTGATTCAGCACAAACAATTAAGCCATCACTGTGCAAAGAATAATTTGAAAGAGCTGTCCTTCACATGAAACTTGGGATGGGAATGCTCCGAAATGACTTGGAATAAAATCATTTTACGCTTTTCAGTAGTGATGTGCACTCCTTTGTTTGGATAGGATACATACACTTTTCACTGAAGCTCTGTATTCATCATCATCAAAAACCTTCTAGATCTGAAATAGTGATTTGGTAGGAAAAGGAAACAATGTCACTAGTTACCTTGAATGTCATAACATATTAATTATATGTATTACATATCACAATTCTATTAAATTGAGACCAACACTGTTGGTCCATTTTCCGTATAATGCTCACACATTATAAAGAGCAAAGGATCTTATCATTTGTCATAATGTTTTATTGCGTAAGGTTTTATTATGACACTGAGGATTTAAGGAGAAAGTCATGGAGAATGTAGCTCTGAAGTAGCAATTAAAGACACTGCACAGGGAGTTCATCCTGATAGTAACAGCAGTCCCATTAGGCGAGTACAGAGAGTGAGCAGGGAGGAAACAGGGTGAACATTTAGGGGCTGAACTTCATCTTCCTTTGCTCTTGTCAATATGGATTACTGAGGTGACTTTGAGCATTCCTTTCTTGTTCAGTATTGTGTGCTCTCCCGGCTCGGCATGATGTTGAGAAACACATTCACTGCCTGAGGACAGCTCACACTCACACAGGCTGTTAGTGTGTGAGTTTGAAAAAGGGAGGGTGAAGACTAGTTTTTTTTTTCTTTTTCATTTCCAGTCTAAAGGGCCTTAAAACACGAATGATTTGTTTTTCTGGAGATGTTTCTGAGGAGAATAGATATAAGACAATTCATTTGCATAAGGATGCGTAAGTAAAGCAAATGAAATGATCTGGGTCTGCAAGGATGTGAAGCTGCCAAGGCTCTGTTTCTGAGAGAAGAACGTTTCTTTAATACGAGATGATCAATAAAACAGTACCGATGGCCTAACATACATTTTTGCTCATGCCCTGATGATTCAGTGTATCACTTCTATATGAGGAAGAGTATTAATATTGTTATACTGTATTATATACATTATGTGTATGATAGATGCATACTTATTAGGGATATTTAAGTCTGTAATTTCCTGCTCTTGCATAGTTCAGTCATTTGCACTGATATTGCATACTGTACATATGCTTTGCTCCTATGCCTTTCAGATTTGCATTACCCACAAAGACTGTATAGTACAGCATTTATATTGTATGTTTTCTTAATTTACATGTATATTTCTGTCTTTTTTATGCTTCTTTACTTGGTAATTACTTGGTTTATACTTGTGCAGGAGTTGTTTCTCTGTGTATATGACAGTAAACTGTTGAATCTTGAATTTAGACTGACCACCAAATGGACTGACCACCACAAAGTCCACACATCAACATCACTGAGTGTGTTAACAAATGAAAATGGCCGTTGGGATGTGAAATAAAGTAATTGTGTTTTTTTTCTTTGGGTTTGTGATTTTGGGACAGTACTGTAAATGATCACGGTGTTTGTTGTGGTCTGGGTGAGTTGCATCTGAAAACCATACAGATATCTATTTAGATATTTCATTAGATTTCATGGAAACATACAGATTTGGGGTTTGTGGGAGTGGCGTCACATACACGTGTGTGCTTATGTGATATGCAGAGGTTTTATTTGAGTATCATTCTGTCTGAGGGTGCTTTTTCTGAAGCGGTGTTTGAGCAGTGACAGTCTGTTAAACACCACAGACTGAGGAAGCTCTTGTGAGAAGGAGATAAGGAACAGAGAGAGAGAACCCAGGAAAGTGACAGGGGAGAATGGAGTATAAAAGAAAGAGAGAAGGAGAAGGACAGAGGGGGTGGGGGGAGATACTGAGAGGGTTTTAGTTCAACTTCAGCAGGCTAACTTGAGCTGCTCTCTGGAGAACTTCCAGGCTTGTGTGACTGGAGGTTTGGGGATAATGACTGGAGTCACTGTAAGGTATGTGGTTGGTTCGCTCAGACTGCAGGTTAGAGGGTGAGAGGGTGAGGATAATGGAATGTATTACTATAGGTGATAAGGATATAACGGAGCACATTAAGGATGTGCTTTGCTGCATGCTGTGCCTGGGGTGTGTTTAGAAGAACAGCCCGGCTTGCTGAAAGCCTCTTTTCTCTTCACTACGGAAGGACTGATAAGGTCCAAAGGGCCTTCTGTTTCTCTCTTGCTCTCTCCTTCTCTGTCTTGCTCTGTCTACACATTGTTTTAATGTCTTCCAGCGTTTTTAAAGCTGTAAGGTGGAAGGGGAAACATTATACATAAGACAACATCTTCATTGTGTGTTTCGTCCATGGCTTATGTGTGCTCTCTCTCTATCTCTCTCTATCTCCCTCTCTTTCTTTCTCTCTTTCGTCTCTCTTTTTGTCTGCCTTCGTAAAACTTTGTTTTTAACATTCACTTTCCCGGCGTGGGCACATTGCCAGCGGCAGCCTCCTACCGCAGGTCCAATGTAAGGTAAATGATTGTAAGCAGCAGCTCCTGTGCAGGGACTTTCAGAAGTAAACAGCTCGCCTGGTCCAGGAGTGACACGCAGCACTTCCCTTTTAACAGCTATCACTACCCACAAGGCCCTAAATGGAGGAAAACATTGACATTATTGATTTGGATTTCTTCACACTCCTCTTGTTTGTTTTGTGTTTGCTGCTTGACAGCAGTCAGAACTAGAGACATGTTTTAGACATATGAAATGACTGATCAAAAATTGACCGGTTTTCCTGGTGCTGTGTCCTATAAACTCATGTTCATGCTCCTCTTCTTAAGGTCTTCTTGGTCACCTGCTGTATGAATGCACTTAGCATAATTGTCAACATTCCCATGAACACTAGTTTGCTTGTAGTTCATTACATTCATATATGCATAGTGATTTAAGTTGTTAAATCACAGTTTGGACAATTTTGTATAGATAACTACTAAAACCACTAGTAATTACTGTGTCATTAATTAATGCTATGTTTATCATTTTACCATTGATGTGCTACAATAACTCCCTACTGACTAGGGTCAGTCCTAGATGTAGTTCACCTTCTTCTACTGTTATGTAATTAATAGCTTGCAAAGCTATTCAAAATAGCTTTCACTAACCATTAATTTGAAAGCTGGCAATAATATATATAGTAAATAGACTTTGTGTCCAAACGTATCCTCTTCTAATAAAATATATTAGCAGGTACCGCAGCAATTATAGCAGGAGCTATAAGGACAAGACAAGCAGATGGGTGCAATAGTTTATTCCTGGTTTTCCCCTTTCCTCTAACACCTGCTGCCTTGTTGCTGAACGTTTTGCCACTCAGTCTGACTGTGGGGGTATATCCCAGTGGGAAGGTAACATCAGTGCATGCCCTCTATTAAATACTTTAACCCCTTTTTACAGCAACCATAAAATGCCACTTTAGCCTTATTTGAAGGGACATCAGTTATCGCAACATATTATTAAACTTGCAGTTGTCGTGTGTAGTTCAACCTACTTTTTGGAGAAATGTTTTTAAACCCCTCCCCTTATACTCCTTATTGATCACCAGCAGCTTAACACAGCCACAACAATGCAGAAAGAGATTCAGGTGCACCAGTTACTGGCATAGGTGTTCAGTTGCACAAAATAATAATTGCCAGTCGAATTGAACATCCTGCGTCAGCTGCTCACATGCCTAATGGCTAATGGCACCATGCTCAATGCCATGGTTAAACTAGAAAGGTGTAAAGCCTCTAACATGTGGAGAATGGAGCTGCATTCTTTGGAATGGTGGAGCTCCATCCAGTACAGTGGGATGAGTTAGTCTGGTGTTTATCAAATCATTCAACATCAGAAACTGACCTTACTAATGATCTTCTGGCTGAAAGAAATGGAATTCTCACAGCAATAGTACAACATCCAGTGTAAAAACAACTCTGAAAAAGACACTGGTATTGCAGTCAAACATGAGAACTTTAGATTTCAGTAGAAACATTAGAAGAGCACATGTGTGCAAACTCCTAGACACTTTAATGTTTATAGTTATATGTGTGATAAGCTGAAATGTTTAGGGAGTTTAGGGATAATACTTCTGTCAAGTCTCAGGAAATTGAACTTATTATATGCCATTGGCTATTTTGCATATTGTCACTTGTATCTCCATGTTAGTTTTATTGCGACTCTAAGCATTGTTGGTGCTGAAAACACCTTTGCTTTTGTATTATTATTTGAAAAACACCAGCTGCAGTTTCACCCTGATTGGACCAATAGAAATCTTTTTTTACATTTTACATTACATACGCTGACATTTTACATAGTGTGAGGGAAGCAGCTGAGTTTGCAGGTGTATGGAGGGGCATATGGATCTACCAGTAGTGGTAAAAATCCCAGACAATATGAAATTCTCCTCAGAATGGTGCCAGAGAAGGCATCCACCACATCTGGCCCAACTGTGCAATTAAAAAATCTTAAAATATTAATAACAATACAATTAATTAAGAATTTAAACACAGATTTGAGTTATTTATCATGATTTATATGTTATTTGCTATCCTTCAGTTCATTGTGCAGTTGCTCTGTAGGATGTGCATTGGCATCAAACAGTCCAACTCACTTTGCTGGTGGCTTCTTTAAGGTCATTTGCTAACTATACAAACATATTAGTTCATACTGGTGTCCAGTAACAGACATAATCTCTTTTGGCTCCAGACCAGCATCGCAAGCTATGGTTGGTATATGCAGCTAGTAGCAGCCTCTCTGCATATCAATGGAAGGACTGTTGTAAACTGGTTTACTCCCAGGGGACTCGCAATGTACTATACTGCATCTGTTGCACATGCTGTCCTTTTGGGGTGTAAATAAAAGGCTGGTGAATTTTGTGCCACTTTGTTCAGATATTTTACTAATGTTCCAAGCTGCAAGTGCCCCTCATAGTGAAGCTGGATATTAAACCTCCTGGATGGGATTAGATGTGTTAGATTTCCTGATGATTTTCTCATCTGTGGGTGAAATGAATAGATGATGAGTCGTTTCGTCTCTTCCTTGGCATTTTATTGTGTTAACAGCCTTGAGGAGGGCATTATTTGCAGGCTTAAACTCAGGGTCATTCTGTAAACACCAAAAATAACTAAATGGAGGTTGGTTAAGGTACCTGTTAAACTCCAAGACAACTGCTAATACTGTGTGGCTTACCTTTTGTGGTATAGATAGATCTGCCGAAGTATCAAGTTCAGCTCAGCCTTTTCAATTGTTGCCAAATTAACCTGAATTTCATTTTGTAACAGCAAGCCTGTAAAGCACTTTGTAGCTCATCTAGTTTGTTGAACTGTGTTCTATTTATTTGCAACCACTTTCAGCTGTTCAGTTGTTCTTCCATCACTGCAGTTGACCTTTATGGTAATGACCAATAGGCTGCAGGCTAGATGTTATCTTGAAGTCATATATTTTATCAGTATCTCGTTTTGTATAAGCACTAAAACAAAACAACCAATATTTGTGTATATAAAGTTTGTAGCTACTTTGTAGCTGAACCTTACTGTTCATAATAAAAGCTAAGAATCTTTTTTACTTTAATGCATATCGTCACTGTTCCCATTTTGAAGTTCAACAGTGATGATATGCAATAAAGAAAAATCATTTAACTCTAATTTAAGTCAAAGGAACCAAAATTTATTCCAAGCAATTCTGGGGCATTTCTTTTGGTCCATTCATTTGTAAACTTTCATTCAATGTAAAAGGCAGCTGCTGTGTTCAAATGGAGCATAAAAGTAAAAATAAACAAAAATGGAGATAAATGTTTTTCACTGGACAGTGATGATGTTTTATATATATATATATATATATATATATATATATATATATATATATATATATATATATATATATATATATATATATATATATATATATATATATATATATATATATATATATACATATATATATATATATATATATATATAATTAAGTAATGAATAAAGTGAAGTACTTAATAACTGTCGAGAACTGCTCAGAGTCAGTGTCTTTGTCTTTCCATTGTTGTCCAATAATTCACACTACCTACACATATGCATATGCGTGAAAATATGCATATAGTTGAACAGTATAATGAACAATACCTGCTAGATGTGAACCTGAGGGTTCAGGCATGAAGGAAAAGGACTCGATCTTTATATGAAAGAGGGATTTGTGCTATTTGGGAAGCGATATCAATGTTAATATTGTCCTTAGGGCTCTAAATTGAGCATACAGTAACATACCTTGGTGTGTGCACACGACTAAGTGTGTGAAAGTGTGTCAGCTGACGTGTGTGGTCTCTTTATCTCAGCATAAAAGGAGTAATATTCGTCTCCCCCTTTCTGTGTGTGTGAGAGAGAGAGAGAAAGAGAGAGAGAGAGAGAGAGAGAGAGAGAGAGAGAGAGAGAGAGAGACACATTGAAGATGAGAATCATCATCTGGCTGTGACTGGCATAATTGGCTCTTTTCTTCCCTGCCGCTACTTAGCGCTGATAGCCCAATTTAGCCGCCGCATGCTAAAGACACTTTCAGAGTGTAATCAGAATTAAAGAGAATGGGTTTTACTCACTTTAAAGGCCTTTTTGAGGCACTCTCTGTGGACTGAAATGCGTGATGGGTCCCTTTAGTTGTCAGAGGAGCTGAGACCACATGCAGTTAGCGAGGTCTGATGACGATCACTCGCCTGTGGTGTGTCCTTAGGTAACGACGGAGGATACACTCCATGTGAGCTTACTCCTCTAAGGCCGACCTGGTCCTCGGCAAACAGCCGAGCATTGTGCCTCCGCTCTCTAGTAATAATCGCATGGAGATTTCTGTAAATTGGACTCAGATACTATCAAAAGACTATTTAAGGCTTTCAAGTAAAGATATCCATAGTTAAGTGACAAAGGATGAGTGGATTGCACTTCATATCGCAGTGCGCATGCTGATGCATTTTTCCTCCTCTTTTGCAAAATGATTGGCTTATGACTACAGTGGAAATGGACAGTAGCTTTGAGATAATCTGTCATTTCCTTTCAGGCTGCTCTGTCGCTCCGTCTGCCTCTGTCTCCCTTTTACTCCTGATCTTTCATATTCTCACTCTCCCTCTCCTTCTCTCTCTTTCTCTCTCTCTTCCTCTCTTTCATATATGCATAGTGGTTTGAGTTTTCTCGCTGCAGGCTATTTCCTTTGGTAGGCTGAATAAAATGCAAATGCAGCAGATGAGAATGAAAGGAGAAAAGGACTGTTCTGTGGTTTTGTTCCTATTAGTATGAGCCATAGTCGCAGAAGAGCTTGAATATATCTGAGGGAACACTTCTCCTTAAGAGCTTAGAGCTCAATCGCGGCGCTATCCTTAGAAAGCAGGCGTGTTGCAGTTTTGGACATATACATGATGCATATATCTTTTTCACAACACAAAAATGTGAATGTAACCCACTACCTTTGCAAATTAAAGCCAGGGACTTGTAAACCAGGGATTTGTAAAGCCAGTTTTGTTTAAATAGAGTCTCAAACCAGTAATTTGAGAAGGTAGCATTTTTGGTAGCTTTTTTCACTAAGTGTACATATTATAGCACTCAAAACAGCCCAAACAGAGCACCTTTTGCATGTCATTCACTTCGTTTTTGCTGTGTTGAAAGTTCTTATCTTTGTATTTTATTGTGCTATTTGTGGAGGTAAACAAGAACTTGATCTTCTTTCAGTGGTTTGGCTTGAAAGCTCTTTTCTAGGTCTCTCCCATCATTACTCTGAAATACCTGGATGTGCCTTCAGAAAGAAAAGCATTGTAAGTTCTTCATTACAGCTGCCATTAAATATTAACAGCTGCACTGCTCACAAAATGTCTTTAAAGCTCTAATGTACACTTGGCAAGGTGGCCATTTTTTTAGCTACATCATCAACAAAGGCTACTTTACATGACCACAATACAAAGGTACCAAGCTCTCTCTGTCAGTAAACTCTGCTGCTAGTTTCAGCGGTGTCCTAGGTACTGCTGCTTGCTGGGGCTTTAATGTCTGACATGGAGTTGCGGGGTAGTGAGCCGGAGCTGTGAAGGAGAGAGGAAGAGAGGAGGACAAAAGGAAAGATAATCCTAGCCATCCTGCCTCTGTAAAAGGAGCTTTCTTTGAAAGAAGGCCTTGTGCATTTAGCAGAAGCACTGGCTCTCACCTGCAGGAGAGAAAGAGATTTCGAGTTGTAATCACTTAAAGGGGAGAATACTGCACAATCAAAACTTTTCCTCCGATTCCAATAAACTAGAGGTATAGTGCAAAAGTCAGAGACCACCGCTCTCTCAAGTCAAAATGGCAATTATGTACAAGATACAGTTAGCCAAATCAGCTTCCATAGTACTTTCCAAAGACGAATAACTAAACCTAACCTAACTTTAAAAAAGAGGGCAAAAACTATCTTTGCTTTTGCTGTAAGTTCATGAACTTTTTATTTAATTCAGATACGCTAGATTTCTATTGGTCCAAACATCTTGGAATTTCCACATACCACAGTTGAGTTTTCTTTTTTTTAAACAGCAACAATGTGGAGGAATAAATTCAAAATACAGTATAACAGTTATTAAACACAATATTTCTAAGAGTGGACAAGAATATAATAAAAAGTCCTAGAGGAGAACTAACAACTGAACGAACCCTGGTACACCAACAAGACTGACACCATTAGGTAACTAAGAAGACTGTGGGAAGCGACTTAGGATGTGAGAAGGATGTATAGCTGTCAAAAAAAAGGCAAAAACCAAAAAGCAGCTGTGTGCAGACAGTGTAGAAGCTTGCAGAATGTATAATCAACTTCTAAGACTGAACTTCGGAGGACTAAAACAACATTACTGCAGTTTTTTTTTTTTTGAAAAGCTGAAAGCAGGTAACCTAAGAACGGAAGCTGTAGTTAATATAAATTGTGGACACACTAAATACTGAGAAAGATAATAGATTTAGTTGAGAGACTTGAATGTATATTTTCTGCTGGTTTCATTAAGCAAGGTGAAGTCATACATAATGCCTGTTTTGACTGTAACTAAATGAAATGAAGGTACTGTACCTGACATTTGCACTGTACTGTATATGGTATGGTATATATGTAATTCAGACAACATGATGGTAAAGTTTTACTATCACTTTTTGACCTTCTTGAAATGTCCTCCATCCTACAACAGAGAAAATGTGTTGCTGGATGTTCTGTACAGTCTAATAGAAGGAGCAGGTTTTCCTGTCTGTATGGTGTCATATATATTTATATAGATAGATGGATACTTTTATTTTGTTTGCTGAACAAGAATTCCTCATGCTTTCATATAGTAGAAATATCCCCCCTTTTCGAACAAAACATGTATAGAAAATAAGGGCTGAGTTACACAGCTACGCCTATGTGTGATTCAATTTCGCTCGGATTTGCTGTGATCCATGAGTGGACTCCCTTGGGAAATATGTACTTTGATTAATGTAATCCCACGGAATGGGTAAAATAGGTATGTGTGTGTGTGCGTGCGTATGTATGTATGTATGTGTACGTGGAGAGGAGGCTGTGCAGACGGAATCATTGGGGAAGAACGTGGACACATAAAACAAGCCACAGCACTTAACTCGCACCTCTAGAAATCAAATCCCACCTTGTGTACTTATTTTAGTGATCAGTAGCAGCATCGAAGCATTTCATTCTGCGTATTATTAGCCCTGCTGAAATGATGCTGGCTCACTGATTCCCATATCTGGTGTTACTATTACATGTGTGAGGCAATAAGCTGCTATAGAGCACTATGTGTGTGTATGTGTGTACTGTATATACACTGTACATATACTGTGTTGGTACATCAGGCAGTTCATGACTATGTAAATAGAAATGAACAGCTTTTCATAGGCAATGGAACTGCATGGAGTTATCAAATAAGTGGAATGATCAACAAGGGGGCATGACGGTGATTTGGCGACGCATAAATTTAAAAAAATTATTAATTAACTAATAAGCAAATATTATTTATAGGTCAGTCAGCATTAATGAATGCAAATGCACATGAGTGCTATATCGCACAACTGTTTAACCCCCTCATATGCCCAACTTGTTTTGACTGGTTTAAATTGATTTACGTTTTGTATAGCTATACCTCAGATGACAGTACCGTATGAGTATGTAGGCATGTTATTGTCCTACTTCTATACTGTATCTTTTAGCACATTTGTTGCTCAGTTGGTAATAATTAGTAGTTCCAAACAGCCTAGAGTTTAAAATGACAAATTAAGTGATTAAAAAATCACTCTTTTGATCGCTTGAATCCTGCTCGAGCACTCCGAAGTACTCCAAAGTTAGTGCCAAATTTCCAATACGGACCTTAACGGGTTAAACTGAACCAAACGAGCAGGCCTCCTGCGCTCGCACCCCGGTGAGTACATGCGAAGAAGTTCTAGAAGAATCTAGAAAAGCTAAACAGCGA
>JAMWET010003017.1:0-23326 GCA_024036415.1 Prochilodus magdalenae
ACAAATTGAAACAATTGAATATGTTTTTGTGGATAAAGAATAGTCCTCTTTTAAAAGGTATTGTTAATCTGTAATGCTATTATAAATTTAAATATCAAAGTAAAAATATTAAAGTGCCATTACATGTCCTCAAGCACAGTAAAAATAGTAAATGTGTTTACTTTCACCACAACTTGCTAATTGGATAATACCAGAAATAAAACACACGCTGTGAAATTAATACAATACAATTAATACATTTAAATATTAAAACAATTAAATAATATCAACTAAAACCTGTGCTCAGTGGTATGTGTTATGTCAACTTGATACTGAAGACAAAAGCAGCCACTGACAACTGTCAACTAGGAATAAGCTTTTTTGAATGGTTATGATGTTTGTCTCTTGTCATTGAACTGAATATAATTAAAATGTATATGAAATTGTCAGATTAATTATTTTGTAGTCTTTTCTACAGTACAGATCACTCAGTGTTTTTGTATTGTAAGACGAATAATGGGCAGCTTGATCTAATAAAACAAAAGAAAAAAGGGAAAACATGTTTGTCGATCCCTTGAAGCACCATAGCAGAAAGTAGATAAATAGAAGGTTCCAGTCACTCCTGTCCACCCTCACCCAAGTACTGAGTTTCTGAAGCTGTGACCTAAGAGGACTCATATGGCACAATGAGGAGACTGGATTTGCCCAGTCTGGAATGGCATGTTCTAGCTCCCTGTTCTCCAAGACTTGTTGGAGTGATTTGGTATTTGGTAAAAGCAATTAAACTAGTTTTACAAAAAACTCTCAGAATTTCCCATAACCCACCACTCAATGATGTCACTGTCACATGTCCACCATCTCCCAATCCATATCTGTTTTCTAGATCCTAGTCTCCTGAGTATTGATCACACCTGTTAATTTAGTCTGTTTGTGTATATGCTCCTCTCTCACACTGCTCATTGCGAAGTATTGCCACTCTGTGTGTACTGAGTGGGTCTCTTACTCTTGTCTGCTTTGCTGGTTTTGACTTTATTCTGATTGTCTGATCTACTCTCTTGTCTTTGCCCTTTTGGTATTTTTGCTGATCTGATTGTTTGCCTGGTTTTGATGTCCGCTTGTTTCTTCACTCTGACACACTGCCCTTTTATTATGTCCAATTTGCTCTCTTTGCTGTTTTGTTTGATTACAAAGTTTGATTTTAGCTCAGTGCTCGTCACAATCTGTTTGTCCAATAACGCAGATATTTAGGTTACATCTAGTTCATTTACTTTAACACATTAAGTAACTTTTTAAGATTATCCAATAAAGCACATTTTACAGTGAATGAGGTAAATACATTCTAAAGATTAAAGAGATCAAGTGACATGAAAACAATGCAAGAGGTTTTGCAATTAGTTTGGCATGTATTCTACATGTCACCTAAGAAAAAGTAATGTTGTGTAAATTGCACTTTACTACTTTCATTTTTGGTATTCTTGCATTGTTGTTCATTTTTACACATAACAAACCTCCACAAAACGTAACTGAGAACCAAATGACATCTGAGAAGGACATGCTTTGAAATTGAACAAAAGGATTTTTTTTTTATTTCCCTGAACGTTGCTTTTCACTATTTAAACCAACTAGATAGATTCTCCTTTTCTTTCCTTCTTTTTTTCCCTTTTCTTTCAAAAGAAGCGATGATAACAAGGTTACCGACTGAGTCTTTGTCTAGACTTTCAAACAAAGACTGGGCAATACTGGGGTGGAGCACTGCTCTTAAGTAGAGCGTGCCACAGGTTTATTGGGTCTTCTTTGATTAGTACCCCCGTGTCGCCCTCTGGTGACCAGTGCAGGACAAGCTCCAGAGCGAGTCCTTGCAATGCTTTGCTCTTGACGTGATCTTTGTTGACTGATCATTCCTGGGTATGGTAATAATGGTCTTGAACTTGTTCTTCCTCAGTAGTAGCTTCTTTCCAGCAATATTGGCATTAAGGCCTGTCTTCTGAACAGTTGTTATGTCTAATACTTTAACTCTGTGAAGGATTTGTGTCTGATCTACTCTGAGGTAAGGCCACTACTCTGCATTAAGGATACATTCAAAGGTCTTGCAATATTCTGGACTGACTGGCCTTTATGCCTTGATGGACTGTCGTTTCTCTTTACTTTGTGGAGTGGTTAATATGAGTTTATAAAGTAGTTGAGTGGGGCTATTCACTTTATAGAACTGTGTACCACGCTGACTGATGGTCTCAGTCACATTAAGAAGGCAAGCAATTCCACAAATTAACTTTTGACAAGGCATACCTGTTAACTAAAAAACAGTCCAGGTGACAATCTCATGAGACTGTTTGAGAGAATGTGCAAAGAGTGTGCAAAGCTGCAATCAAAGCAAAAAGTGGCAATTTTGAATAAAGAATTTTTACTTTTAAAAGTAAAAACTTATTCTTGTTTAGCACTTTTTAACTAAAGAAATTCCATGTTTTCGTTCATAGTTTTGACATCAGTAACAATGACATGTCTTCAGTATTATCTACAGTGTAGAAAATCATAAAAACATTACAACAATGTGTCCAGACGTTTGACTGTATATGTATACAATATTATCATAATATCAGAACTTTAGTTTTTCGGTTTAGAAGTGTATTTTCCACATGTAAAATTACCATATAATAAAAATAAGATATTAATATGTTAAATTTATTCTGTCATATTTCTATAGAGCTGGGAATAGCATCATTTCAATAATATTTGGACTTTCTGACCTGAGTATCACCAGGGCGCAGTGTTTACTCTTCAGTCCAGTAGTAAGCAGTTCCACTCCTGAATCTTCCAGGTCATTGTTACCGATGTCCAGCTCTTTCATGGAAGAGTTTTCTATTTGTAAGACTGACTGCAGAGGGTCAATGGACTGTGCAGTGAGATTACAGCCAACAAGTCTGTGAAAGAACAGTAAACACAACACATATTACAAAACATTTAAAGTAATTTTAATTTAATAAAAATGTCTCAAACACTAACCTGAGTGTCTCCAGTCTACAGTGTGAATTCTTCAGTCCAGCAGAGAGACTCTCCAGTGAATCCTGCAGCCCATTATTACTGAGATCCAAGTGTTTTAGAGAAGAATTTTCTGTCTGTAACACTGACTGCAGAGTGTCAATAAGTTGTGCAGTAAGATTACAGCCAACAAGTCTGGAAAAGAACAGGTTTCAGGTTTATTTGTCATTTGCACAACATGTCAGGACATTTATGCATTGAAATGCTTGGGGTGAGGCTCAGGTTGATACTCTACAGCTGGACAACATTATATACACACTAAACATATTAAAATAAAGAGATATATTAAATACAAAATGCACAAAATATACACAAAATACAGAATACAAAAAGACAGGAGGGAACTGTAGAATTCTTTGATATGTACATTTATTAGAATAGGATAGTCTGAGAGCAAGCGGAGATATAATATATACACGTATGTCTGTTGTATAAAGTGACCCAATCATATTGTCTGTAGCGGTGATATATTAATAATAATAAAGTGTCCGAGTGCAGTGGTGTTGGTTGTGTTGATTATGTTGGTGGTGTTGGTGAAAGGCTCACAGCTTGTTCAGGAACCTGATGGCTTGTGGGTAAAAACTGTTCTTTAGCCGGTTTGTTCTGGCCTGGATGCTGTGGTACCTCCTGCCTGATGGCAGTAAGGTGAACAGGTCGTGTGCTGGGTGGCTGCAGTCCAACAGGATCTTCTGGATTTTCCTCAGGCAGCGGGACCGGTAGATGTCCTGCAGGTCTGGAAGTTTGCTGCCTATGATGGACTCCACTGTCCTCACTACTCTCTTCAGGGCCTTGCGGTCGTAGGCAGTACAGCTGCCATACCAGACAGTGATGCAGGCCGTGAGGATGCTCTCTATGGTGCATCTGTTGAGATTGGTGAGGATGTCAGGAAGCAGACCAAACTTTCTTAGTCTTCGCAGGAAGAGAAGGGGCTGATGGACAGACCTCACTGCTTTGCTGGTGTGGAGTGACCAGGAGAGGTCATCGGTGAGGTGTACCCCGAGGAACCTAACACTGCTGACCCTCACCACTTCAGCTCCATTGATGTATAGGGGAGAGTGACCACTCCTCTGCAGCTTCCTGTAGTCCACAATCATCTCCTTAGTTTTGCTGATGTTGAGACTGAGGTTGTTGTGGTAGCACCACCCTGACAGGGTGCTGACTTTGTCTCTGTAGGCTCTGAGTCTCGTCTCCATCTGTGAAGACAATGTTGGATGTGTGTCTGGCTACACAGTCATGTGTAAACAGGGAGTATAAGAGGGGGCTGAGGACACAGCCTTGAGGAGCCCCTGTGCTCAGAGTCAGTGTGGAAGAGAAGCTGTTTCCTACTCTCACCACCTAGGGTCTACCTGTCAGGAAGTCCAGAACCCAGTTGCACAGATGAGAGTTCAAACCCAAGTCTGTGAGCTTGGGAATGAGTTTAGCCGGGATGATGGTGTTGAATGCTGAACTGTAATCTATAAACTGCGTTCTCACATAGGTGTTCTTCCTGTCCAAGTGTGTGAGGGCAGAGTGCACTGTCAGTGCAATAGCGTCATCTGTGGATCTGTTGGAGCAGTAGGCAAATTGTCAGTGAAAACCTCAGCCAGCTGGATGGCACATGCTCTGAGCTCCGACTGTGGATGCCATCAAGACCAGGTGCTTTGTGGGTTAAGTGCCTTGAAAGATCTGACCACCTCAGATACAGAAATGGATGGAGCGCAGGTCTCCTGATCTACTGGAAGTTTCGTAGCAGGGGAGGTGCTGTTTGCCTCAAAACGGGCATAATGTGCATTTAGCTCATCTGCAAGTGAGGAGGACAACCCCATATCACAGATCCCACCACCTTTGTAGTCAGTGATAGCGCAGAGACCATTCCACATGTGTCTGATATCAGACTCACACTAGTTAGACTCCACTCTCTCCCTATAGTACTTTTTGGCCAGCCTGATGGTCCTCTGAAGGTCATATCTGGCTTTCTTATAACTCTCTAGGTCACCAGTGTTGTAGGCTGTGGTCTGAGCTCTTAGTTTGGGAAGCCCAGGGCTTCTGGTTCTGACGTAGCTTGTGATGGAGTCAGTATATTCATTGATGTCAGTGCCAGCTGCATCACAAAACATCTGCCAGTCTGTGGTTTCAAAGCAGTCCTGAAGTGTGAAGATGGCCTCCTCACTCCATTGGTAGACTGATCTGAGAACTGGCCTTGCCTGTTTAAGTCTTTGTCTGTATGCAGGCAGGTGAAGAATGGAGGTGTGCTTAGGTTTGCCAAAGGCAGGGCAGGGGAGGGGTTTGTAACTGTCCTTAAGTACAGTGTAGCAGTGATCATCTGTTCTCCTCAGGTGGGGAAGTTAACGTGCTGGTAGTATTTGAGCAGAACCATTTTCAGGATTGCCCTGTTAAAATCCCCAACCACAATAAAAACAGCCTCTGGGTGAGAGTTCTCCAGCCTGCTGATGGTCTCATACAGAGCCTTTAATGCATATGACTTATCCCCCTGAGGTGGGATATAGGTCGTAGTGAGGATGACTGAGGTGGGATATAGACTCGAGTGAGGATGACTAAGGTGGGATGTAGGCTGTAGTGAGGATGACAGAGCTGAAGTCTTTGGGTAGAAAATAAGGTCAAACTTTGACTGTCATAAGTTCCATATCTGGAGAGCAGTGACTGGCTAGAACCGCTACATCTGATCCCCATCGAAAGTTCACCATCACACACCCAAAACACACCCAAAATTCAGAAACACTAACCTGAGTGTCTCCAGTCTACAGTGTGAATTCGTCAGTCCAGTAAAGAGACTCTCCAGTAAATCCTGTTTCCCATTATAACTGAGATCCAAGTCTTTCAGGGAAGAGTGTTCTGTCTGTAAGACTGACTGCAGAGTGTCAATAGACTGTGCAGTAAGATTACAGGTAATGAGTCTACATAGGGACAGTAAATATAACACACATTAGAATACGCACAAGTCATTTTAATTGAGTAAAAATAACTCAGAAACACTAACCTCAGTGTCTCCAGTGTACAGTGTGAATTCTTTGGTCCAGTAAAGAGCCTCTCCAATAAATCCTGTTGCCCATTATAACTTAAATCCAAGTCTTTCAGGGAAGAGTTTTCTGTGTGTAAAATTGACCGAAGAGCATCAATAGACTGTGTAGTGAGATTACACCCAACAAGTCTGAAAAAGAACAGTAAATACAACACACATTACAATACACTCAAGAAAGTCATTTTAATTAAATAAAAAAATACTCTGAAACACGAACCTGAGTGTCTCCAGTCTACAGTGTGAATTCCTCAGTCCAGTAAAGAGCTTCTCCAATAAATTCTGTTGCCCATTATAACTAAGATCCAAGTCTTTCAGGGAAGAGTTTTCTGTTTGTAAAACTGACTGCAGAGTGTCAATAGACTGTGCAGTGAGATTACAGCCAACAAGTCTGAAAAAATACAAAACCATACACAAGTTATTGTGTGTATTTGGAATTATCTGAACAATACAATTTCATATAAATCGTGATATTAACCATGTCACTGCACTGACATTTAGAACATGTCACCGGGACTCTTATAATTCCCTTTGCATGGATATAACTTTAACACAGAGATGATTAACATTCATTAGCTGCTTATATGTTTTCCAAGAAACCCTGCAATAAACAGGTCAGTCAAGGTTGCTTGCTCTTCCAATAATTTACGGCGGGTGAGTGGAATACAAATCACACCTTGTAATAATTAGTAATATATTAACATCATACCCAGATAAGACCTTCTATGTCAGATGTAACCAAAGTAGTGGGCATGTAATTCAAACCTAATTTTGGGTAAACTTTATTAATATTTCTAAATTGTGAAGTATTGTGGCCTTAAATTAATTTGGTGGTAAAAATACACACAGGGAAGCCACATTGTCTTTCTTTGGCAAAATGAAGATGGTTAAACAAATTAACCTAGCGGAACATTGTTTTGGATAGGCCTGTGAAGCTGGTAATGGTAAACCCACTTAAACAAAACAATATTCTTTATTTTTTTTATAAAAGCACATTTACTGTATTTGTGTCTGGTTTACAAACAGATTTGAAAAAATAAAAAAAAAACAAATATAACATTAGGTGTGTAAATGTGGCACATGGTGACCCTACAATTTACTAAATTCATTTTTTAATTTTCTGTTCCCTGTTTAAACACCTTTGAATGTTTCCCATTGTTCTTAAAGCAAAAGGTGGTTCTCAAAGTCAGCTTCAGTTAAGGTCAGGTCAAAACTGACTGCAGAATGGGAACAGACTGTGAAAGAGATCTGGACTATCTGACATTCCCTAAGGAATGAAGTTTGTGAACCACTGTTTTAGAAAATGTCATAATAATAATAATAATAATAATACTTTATTCTTGTATAGCGCTTTTCACAAACCCAAAGTCGCTTACAATTGATTGTGGAAGTCAAACAGGAATGAAACACACAAACATTGATAACAACAAGGACTTACAGCAGACAATAGACAATAAGAGCGAGATTATTTAAGAGCGCGGGTTTAGTCTCGAGGCAGGTTGTAGGCGAGGGTGAAGAGAGATGTGTGTTCAGATCAGATTTAAATACAGAGAGGGAGTTGGACTAGGGGGTGGGAGAGAGTTCCAGAGTCGAGGAGCAAGTCTGGAAAATGCTTGGTCACCAAAGCCCAGCTGTAGAAGGCCTGAGAGAACGAGAGGGTTTGTAGGGAAGAAGAAGAAGAAGAAGGTCAGACAGGTAAGAAGGAGAGACCAGACAGGTGAGAAGGAGCGATCAGACAGGTAAGAAGGAGCGAGATCGTTCAGAGCTTTTTAGGTGAGCAGAAGAACTTTGAACTGTATGCGGTATTTTACAGGAAGCCAGTGGAGATGCTGGAGAACGGTGGTAATATGGTCATGTGAGCGGGTGCGGGTGAGGAGATGGGCAGCAGCGTTTTGGACCATCTGGAGTTTAGAAATGGAGGAAGAGTTGAAGCCAGATAGAAGGGAGCTGCAGTAGTCCAAACGGCTGGAGATGAAAGCATGAATGAGGGTTTCTGCAGCAGACTGAGAGAGAGATGGTCTGATTTTGGCAATATTGCGCAGGTGGAAAAAAGCAGTTTTGACTACACTGTTTATATGGGCACTGAATTACAGGGTTGAATCATAAGATTCAAATTATGGCACATGATTATTTTAATGAAGACCACAAAGCCTAAGTATCCCCTGTACCAACCTCTGTTACCTGGACAGTGGAGCAACTACACCTGGGCTCCACTAGCTACATTCAGATCTAGCAACATTCTGTTGTATGTATTACTGAGTATTTACTACTTATGCACATGTAGTGTGTCTTTGCACTATAGATTATTTATCTATTTTTTTTAATCACTGCCCTGGCGAAGTAGCCAGATAATGTTTTGTTATACTGAACCACCTTGTATTGGTATAATGACAATAAAACTAAACTGAATAGAACTGAATTGCTTACCGAGCCTTTCTGCAGTTTGTGATAGCTGGGATGAGTCTCCTGTAACCCTCTGCTGATGTGTGGTATTTCTTTAGGTTCCATTCATTCCGTACATTCTCTGAATGTAGGCGCATGTAAGCAATGACTGAGCACTGTGCAGGTGACAGCTTCTTCTCTGAGAATTTATCTGGAATCAGAGAAAAGCATATTAGCAGGTTTATGTTCCAAGGACTGCACTTACTGACTGAATGCACTGGCTCAGTGACTGTTGCATTACATTTGGGGTGTTTAAAAAAGTCCCTGGATTTGCGATATTACTGGAAATTGTCATATGTGCCAGAACACCTAGAACCATTGTTCTGTCCTCTATAAAGCTGCTGAAAATGTTCAGAACCTCAGAGGCATTCCAGCCTATGTGGCAGAGTATTTCTGTTCATTATGGTCCTTGAACAAATAACCTTCATAAGAACTTCTAACTAAAGAATTATTTCAATGATGTTCTATAGTCCTTTTTTTAAATGCCATGAAATTACACTTTACTGTTACTGTCAAAACACATGTTGATCCCATATAAAAATAAAAAAAGAATACAATTTACCTTTCAAGATGTAAGCCACAAATGCAATTAATCCAATTATAAAAACTGAAATGCAGATGATGACAATCTTCCAGGTATGAAAAGCTTTCTCTGAAAAAGAGAACAACATTCCATATATCCTTACATTAACTGTTCTTAGGTAATTATACTGTCACACCCAAAGTCATGGGACAGCTGTATGTAAGTTGATTCTGAAGTGGCGTTACCTCAGGTGACCCACTCGGGAACTTCCACACCTGTATAAGTTCCCCTTAGGTAACTCCACATTAATTTACATACTGTTATCCCATGACTTTTATGTCAGTGTGAGTGTTCAAACATCAAGCACAGTATTCCACAGAATGAATTTTGAAATATAGAAAATGTTTTACTTGTATGATTTTTGAAAACTGCATTTTTATGTGTCATTAATTATATTAATACACAGCTAAAAGAGTGATAGAAGAACCTATTGTGGCTCTTACCTTTAACTTCAACATAAATAATTGCATCATCGTACACAGGCCCAAACTGAACAAAACACTTGTAGGCTCCTTCATCAGAAGGTCGGATGGCTGAGAGTTTCAGTGAGGTGTTTCCTTTCAGTAGCTCATCTTTAAATAGAGCCGTTCTTCCTTTGTATGACTCCATCTGATCATAGTTTCTGTCCTCATAATCTTCATAGAGATGCACTAATTTATTTATTTCAGTCAGATCCGTTCTTATCCACTCCACTGACATAGCCACAGCACTGATATTGGGATGTAGAGAACAGGGCAGAACCAGCTCTTCCTGTTCATCCTCAGCAACAAGAGGAGCAGCTGGACCAACTACCTTAAAGTTCTCTACAATGCAAAACAAATGTGATTAATGAAGATAGCGATGAAAACACTGTACCCCATATTTATATCCCAGTAAACAAGGAAATGGTGTATGAGCCCTTAGGTGTTATAATAAAATAAATAAAATAAAATATGGCACTTAATACCATTGGCAGCTCAAAGTGTTTTACAGACCATTGATATCAGTAATGGAGAGGAATATTACTACGACACACACAAACACTCACACTCTCTCACACACACGCTTTTTGGACTGTTTATTGGACTCTCTAGGTACATACATGTGTTTTTGATTAAAGGTTAATATTCAATTTAATTGTATTTAATTTTTTTGTTAATTAGCTTAGTTACCTAATAAAAAATCAAAAGTAATTTGTACAACACACAGCCATATATTTCTATGAGCTGACCCTGAGCATAGTCCAAAAAAAAGACACATGAGTTCGTAGTTCAGTTAGTTTACCAGGAACCTTGTGAGACTCAGCTATTGAGTCACTAATGTTGAATTAATCAATATGACTGCATCTCAACACACAAATCCAAAACCATGATGAAGTTTGCCACTGACACTACAACAATCAGCAAGATGATGAGACGATGATGACAAGAGGTCTCTGAGGAAAGCAGTCAACATATTCTCAGATCCCACACACCCCAGCTACCCCCAGTTTCAACCTCTGCCATCCGGAAAGACATACCGGAACAGCCGAGTCAAAACCACAAGGTTCAGGAACAGCTTTTACCCAAGAGCCATCAAAGTAGCCAAACCAGCAGAACATGACTACAACACTATAGACTGTACTGATCTAGTCCTGATCACCACAGCTCATACACACTGGGCTCTACTAGCCCACAGGACTGTACTTGACCTGTATACTAGAATATCTGAGCTGTGTATATACTGCATATTAATATATACATATAGCGTACATCTATACTGTATGCTGTTTTAGCTGTTTATCTGAAAAATTGAGCTGCTATATTCCTTACCTGCACTGTACACTTTATTCATCTACTGTTTATAACCACACACTTACCTGCACACCTGGCTATCTCAGAAGTACTGTACTCTCCTACATGCACACAAGTTGTGTACACTAAGCTGTCACTATTTCATTTACACGCAAACTGATGTTTGACCCTCAGTTCTACTATTCTGAAATACTGACGTACAATTATTGCTCCTGCACATTCCGTAGGTGTCTTTTGTTTTTTTTTGTCTTTGCACTGTGCTTTTTTTAACCACTGGCCTGGAGAAGTAGACTGACAGTGTTTCATTATACTGTACAATCCTGTGTTGGTGTAATGATAATAAAGTTAAATTGAATTAATTTGAGTAGATATTTTAAAGAAGCATGGATACTGAGTAATTCTCTATAAGACTCAGTAGTTACTTAATTTAGTTAATAGTGAACTGCCCTCGTCATTAGTACACTAATACCTACTGAGTACTTAGCACTCCCTGGTAGGTAATGGTAGTTTAATTAAGTGTTGTGTTAATGTGGCACTTTTTATTCATTTCTGCTTAGTTCCTCAGTTGTCACCTATTAACTATGTCACAGTCCTGTAAAGTGTTATCAAAAAGAACTCATATGATTTATAGAGTCAGCCAATCACAAGAAAAGAAAACATAAACACTGTATCAAAATTGTGCTACAACATAATAAAATAAAACTACATGTTATAGTTTGTTTTTGGAATTAACAGAATATGCCAGTAACTAGTGACTGGGTTTATCTCGGATCTTTATTAATGCATACACTTTATTATGTCTTGATGCCTCAGGTATTAGTCAGTGAATTAATTCACTGTGATGACCATATTAATAAATATGTATTTTGTACCAGTATTTTACACACACACACACACACACACACACACACACACACACACACAGCTATTTGTAGTATAGTGCACACACCTGATGTGGTCGGCGTAAATCCAGTGAAAATCATCAGCACCACACAGAGTAACATCATTCCTGAAAAACAAAGTTTAAATCATTTTTACTCTTTAGCACAAATATTTCAAACTCTAACTTCTATTTACTGCACTTACAGACTTGTTTGAAAATACAGTATACATGTAAATTCTCCTTTTTCATAAACAACACAAAATTTGTCATTTACATTTTAGGATTCAGTGAAATTATGACACATAAATAAATCTAACAAATCAAGTGTAAAATCCTCCCAGAAGCAGCAATGATGTAGTACCTCAGTTATAATGTAGTACTTCAGTGATGTCACACCAGTTATAATGAGTACCTCACTTTTAATGTAGTACCTCAGTTATAACGTCATACCTCGGTTATCATGTAGTACCTCAGCTATCATGTAGTACCTCAGCTATCATGTAGTCCCTCAGTTATTGTTTGAGCTCAGAATATCCTGGTGATGCTGATGTTACGTTTCTTATCTGATCCTGCTGTTTCCGCACAAAAATCACTACATCTGTGTTTCACAATGCTCTTTATAACTTAGGGCTCAGACTCCCCCAGAAGTGTTCAGATTGATGAATGTAATGTAGTATTATACATTACATACCTAAATAATTTTTAGAGCTCTAAACCCAAATATCTCCTAATTTATCTGGAATAAGGGCCTGCCTAAAATAGAACAACAGGTGCTGCAAAGACCAAAAAGGTCTAGATCTTTCTTTCCAAATCTTTCTTTCTTTCTTAAAATCAATTTGGATCCACTGTGTGATCAGTGCCACCAAAGACCTGCTGACTTGATACACGTTTTGGCTGTGTCCTGCCCTAAACCCCATTCTGAAAGTCAATATTTTCATGTTTTTCATTAATTGCTGGTAAACAAACAGAACTGTCTACACAGATTGCACTTTTTGGGCTCCACCCAAAGAAGACACATCTGTAGACTTCACTTGCTAAATACCTTTTTCCACACTATTAGAAGACTACTCATTCTCTTATTTTGAAAGCAAAGCTCTCCAACATCTTTTGATGTCTGGCTAAAAGATATAATGAGCTGTTTACATTTAGAGACAATCAGTTGCTCAATGGAATAGAAACACAAAAATATTCCATGGAGACCTTTTGACTGTTTTTTCTGACTATCTATAGTCTGATGATCATGGTTAGACCCCGTCAGAACAGTGTAACTTATGAAAATTCAGGTAGCAAATTGCTCCGTCTCAAGTATCCAAGGAATACAGCAAAAGACATACAGCCTTTACAAACTGCAGAAACCCTTATGTGTCCACTATTAGAAAAACACAGGACAAGAATGGAGTTCACAGAAGGACACCATGATGGAGGCCAGTGCCGTCCAAAAAATATAACACTGTGACCAGCCTCAAGTTTACCCAACACCACCTGAATGTTCCACAGAGCCTTAAGGAAAATTTTCAGTGGACATGTAACCCACCTTAAAAGAACGTTTTCTATACTGCTAGAAATTTAGAGTTGTAGTTCATAGCAAATTCCTGCAGGGGGCTCTGTAGGGCTGTTGAGGCCAAACGGTTACAGCTGGTTTTGAGAGGAGGGTGGTATAGTGTGGCAGCTCACTTCTTTAAAGAGATTTCAGACATATTTCAGTGAGTGAGGGAGGCGGATCTGTGGTTTGTGTAGCTTTGGGAGAAGTCGGTGTTCTTTGGAGGGTTTCTAATCCAGAATTTCTCATTCTTGTGTACAAATCCGTTTTTTTTTCTGCCTATCGAACTGATCTGGGTTCTCACGCAAGTGAGTGCAGACTATTAGGAGAATGAAATGGTGAGCCAGAGCCCTGTGTGGAGTGTGGACGGGTAATTCTGCCTTCATATACGGCAAAGACAGAGCCGGAGCTACAGATAAGATTTTCAAACATTCATAAACAACAGATTTCTTTCAGGAATATATATATTTATATATACTGGGCTGTGCGGCAACCCAAATGAACAACTGAGCTTCAGATGTTTTTGATATATGAACAGTGAGATTTCCTAACATTTTCAGAAGGAAAAATGGGGGAAAAAAGAGCTCTAATTATTATTTTTTAATTTCGTTTCCTTATTATTACTAATTTCCTTTTTATTTGGTTGGGCTTTTTTTGCTGTACGCACTGTGAATGTATTTTCTGAATCTGGTGATTTGACAATACACAAAGTTTTAAAACATTTAAAAGGAAAATTGATCATTGTGTCCCTCATTCTTCTTGTCCTTCTTTTTTCCGAAAATGCATAAAGTAAAATAATATTCTTGGTTTTATAGGTACAAATACAACCTGCATGGTAATACTGCAATTATTACTGTTTCTTTAACATCCAAAAAGCATTAGATGTTGAACAAGAAGTAATACATAAACAGTAATTAACTAATGTTAAGTAAACAGGTGCATTAATATTTTCATATGAAGTGGTGACCTGATTAACAGGTACGACACTGATAATGGCAAACTAATGTTAAGTAAACAAGTAACAACTGCATTAATAAGACATGATTGTTTTCCGCTTTATTTAAGTATATTAAGTATATTAAGTTCACTGAACAAAACCTTATTAATGTTTAGTAATATTTAGTAATGTTTAATACATGTTAGTAATGCATTACGCATGGTTGGTTTTCATTTTATATCAGTTATATAGAAATTCTCTGAAAAAATCAAAGGGGGTTGTTGATAAATAGATGTTTCATACATCAGAACTTTAATACATCAGAATATAAATGAAAGCTAATATATATATACATATAGTAATTCATTTGTTATTAAATGATCTGTATGATTTAGTAAATAAACTGCAGATTGTTTTGGCTTTTGTGATTAAAAAAGGACATCAGGGCTTTTCAGTACAGTATGGGGCACTGATTATTTTTTTAATAAACCACTTACAATTTGCTGTTTAAATTTTAAAGTTAAAATAAATGTACTTTTTAGTCCATAAAATAATTAAAATAAAAACTAGTCACACTTAATACATTCAATTGTTAAAGCCAATCAAAACAGAGGAACTCCCAGCTGCAAAAATACGATTCGGCCTGATGTGTTCAGAAATATCCAGGTCAGTGGAGGAAGAAAGAGAATTTCACCAGAACACACAAGGAACATAGTTTATTCAAACTCTACATTAGTTTACAAACAAACTAAAAAGGAGAACTAAACTCCTATTTTCACAACTCAAAAGCTAATGAGGTCTGTCTCTCTCTCTCTCTCTCTCTCTCTCTCTCTCTCTCTCTCACTCTCTCTCTCTCTCTCACTCTCTCTCTCTCTCTCTCTCTCTCTCTCTCTCTGCAAAGTTTTGCCAAGCTCAGTTTGCATTACCGAGCGTTCTCTCTACCTGTCTCCTTGCTTACACTGGTTCTGACTTTCCTTTGTTCTCGGTTCTCCCTCTTTGGATCTCCCCTTTGTCTTGGTAGCCTGTTTCCATCCTCCTGACTAGTCTCTGCTTATCTCCCTCTTATTCTGTCTGCTGATCTGTTTGACTCTCTGGCTCTTAACCTGCGCTTGTCTACCCCGTTTATGACCTGGCATTACCCCTTTGCATTGCTTGCTCATCCTTTGTTGTTGTGTACAGCTTCCGGTCTGTTATATAACACACTATTACACACTTTCACTGTGGTTTTGAGGCTGGAGCACAACAACGGGACAAACATGAACAGTCTAATGTTGATGTTTCACCTTAGAAAGATAAAAAGTGAGAGGTGTTTAAACACATTTAGCTCTTTGGGTTTGTTCATGATTGTCCCATCAGTGTACTCTGGTCTTAAAGGGAGATGGAACATGTTAATACACACTTACTGTCTTCAACCTCTCAAAAACAACCTGTCAAACACCCACACACAAACATGGAAGCATCTGATTAACAGATATGTTCATTTTACATACTTCCTTTCATAGACAGAATATAAGCAGGTAACTCTGAAATATGTAAACTGTAACTGCAAAGTAATATCCTGCTCTGTTTCTGCAGTTTATCATCCGGCATGACCACAACTTTTACAATGACCAGGGTCTGGATCTGATCATGAACTCTGTCTATGGGTCGGCTCCATCTTGCAGTTACTCCCTCCTGGACTCTACCACCATCCCAGAACATCTCTGAACAGCCGCACACAGCACCACACACAGTGTGGAACATTCTAAAGATGAAGAAAGAACAACAACAGAACACAACAAGGAAGTGCTGATACTATATTCCTATGTAGACACTTCACCACCTGATCACCCCACCTCCCCTCTCAGCTCAGTCTGAGAGTCTGTTCCACATTAAAGTCAAACACACAAGCAGTAAACTCAGTCATCATCTCCACCATAAAGCTGAGAGCAGAGTTACCTGTTTCTGAGCTCAGTCTTCAGAGTCTTTCAGAGTCTTCAGTTAGAAAAGTTCAGCTCCGTCTTCATCAGGAGATCCAGTCCTACATCAGAGACACATCAGCTCATATCTGATCACATGACCTCTATTTTAATACTGTAGTTTCTCCCAGTAGATCAGTTTATTATACTACACACCTGTACACACACTCAGCTCCTCTACTGGAGTTTAGACTGAATGATAAACTAGCTGCAGCTTCCTTTTCCTTACACAGAGAAAACCAGCTGGACCACCTTTACCCACATTAGACGTGGATCTGAAGTCCAATCATAACAAGACCAGGCCATCCTCCATCAACTGCACACCTCCATTAAACCTCCATCAACTGCAAACCTCCATCAAACCTACATCAACTGCAAACATCCATCAAACCTCCATCAACTGTACACCTCCATCAAGCCTCCATCAACTGCAAACATCCATCAAACCTCCATCAGCAGCAAACCTCCATCAACTGCAAACCTCCATCTCACCTCCATCAACTGCAAACATTCATCAAACCTCCATCAGCAGCAAACCTCCATCAAACCTCCATCAACTGCAAACCTCCATCAAACTTCCATCAACTGCACTGTTTTTATAATATAAGTGTCTGTTTTATAACTTATATATATTTATATACAGAACTTTAAGTAATATTTAGTGCTAAATATTTATTTCTTTTCCTGCTACCACTACTACTACTATTACTACTACTAATAATAATAATAACAATAGAATTTTAGTAACATCTACAAACCGGATTCCAAAAAAGTTGGGACACTAAACAAATCGTGAATAAAAACTGAATGCAATGATGTGGAGGTGCCAACATCTAATATTTTATTCAGAATAAAACACAAATCACAGATCAAAGGTTTAAACTGACAGAATGTATCATTTTAAGGGAAAAATATGTTGTTTTAAAATTTCATGGCATCAACAAATCCCAAAAAAGTTGGGACAAGTAGCAATAAGTGGATGCAAAAAGGAAATTGAGCATATAACGAACAGCTGGAAGACCAATTAACACTAATTAGGTCAATTGACAACATGACTGGGTATAAAAAGAGCTTCTCAGAGTGTCAGTGTCTCTCTGAAGCCAAGATGGTAAGAGGATCACCAATTCCACCATTGTTGCGCAGAAAGATAGTGCAGCAATACCAGAATTGTGTTACCCAGCGTAAAATAACAAAGACTTTTAAGTTATCATCATCAACCGTGCATAACATCATCAAAAGATTCAGAGAATCTGGAACAATCGCTGTGCGTAAGGGTCAATGCCGTAAAACTCTACTGGATGCTCGTGATCTCCGGGCCCTTAAACGTCACTGCACCTCAAACAGGAATGCCACTGTCAAGGAAATAACAGAATGGGCTCAGGAATACTTCCAGAAAGCATTGTCAGTGAACACAATCCACCGTGCCATCCGCAGTTGCCAGCTGAAACTCTACAGTGCGAAAAGGAAGCCATTTCTAAGCAAGCTCCACAAGCTCAGACGTTTGCACTGGGCCAGGGGTCTTTTAAAATGGAGTGTGGCAAAATGGAAGACTGTTCTGTGGTCAGATGAGTCACGATTTGAAGTTCTTTATGGAACACTGGGACGCCATGTCATCCGGACCAGAGAGGACAAGGATAACCCAAGTTGTTATTAACGCTCCGTTCAGAAGCCTGCATCACTGATGGTATGGGGTTGCATGAGTGCTTGTGGCATGGGCAGCTTGCATGTCTGGAGAGGCACCATTAATGCAGAGAACCATGTTCAGGTTCTAGAACAACATATGCTCCCATCTAGACGTCATCTCTTTCAGGGAAGACCCTGCATTTTTCAACAAGATAATGCTAGACCACATTCTGCAGCAATCACAACATCATGGCTATGTAGGAGAAGGATCCGGGGACTGAAATGGCCAGCCTGCAGTCCAGATCCTTCACCTATAGAGAACATTTGGCGCATCATAAAGAGGAAGGTGCGACAAAGAAGGCCCAAGACGATTGAACAGTTAGAGGCCTGTATTAGACATGAGTGGGAGAGCATTCCTATTTCTAAACTTGAGAAACTGGTCTCCTCTGTCCCCAGACGTCTGTTGAGTGTTGTAAGAAGAAGGGGGGATGCCACACAGTGGTAAAAATGGCCTTGTCCCAACTTTTTTGGGATTTGTTGACGCCACGAAATTTTGAAACAACATTTTTTTCCCTTAAAATGATACATTCTCTTAGTTTAAACTTTTGATCTGTGATTTGTGTTCTATTCTGAATAAAATATTAGATGTTGGCACCTCCACATCATTGCATTCAGTTTTTATTCAAAATTTGTTTAGTGTCCCAACTTTTTTGGAATCCGGTTTGTATTTCAGTATATAAATATTAATATGTTACTGTATTTAAACAGTAAAACTATACATGAAGACAGATTTGATTGTCCAGCTATTCTGCCCCTGCTTGTGTGTAGCTACAAGCTCGACAGATAGACAACAGGTTTCCCAAGAAAAGCCGGGTGCTGAAATTCTTTTTAAAGCTTTACTTAAGATTCACTGTACAACTGTAAAGCAGACATACAAAATATATCTCAATAACTTTTGTTTCCTGAGTGCATTTTGTATCGCTTCGGCCTGGATAATTAGTGTGGTTAGTGTGGATACTCCAACATACACGTTTATTCACGGTTACTAACTGAAATCAGTCTCCCGGCCACAACAGTCCACTTATACATAAGTTGGGCTGTAGCTAAGCTCTAGCGTTACACAGAGTGTAAACAAATAAAAGACAGGAATGATAGGAAAACCGCTAAACACCATCTCTCTTCTCCACTCTGCTCTCTTCTTCTGCAGAGGCCACACTGGAATATGCAAATACAATGCCCCTGTCTTAAAGGCACAGCATAAATTTGATTTGATTTGTTACATTTTGCATGTACATTAAAATGAATAGAAGCTGAATTGTTAGCTTAATGCTAACTTCTATGGCAAAATCCACATAGACACTAGCGGTTAGGATTTACAAATTAGCTCGACATAGAGAACTTATTTTCGTTCATGAATCAATGTTTATGTAAGGTGGTTGTTACTGGTTGTGTGGCCTCTAGATGGCAATAGACACGCTACGCGTTGTTGTTGTTTTTTTTCTACTGCTCACTCAGGAAGGCACAATGTGTGCTTCTGTTGTAAACTTGAAGATGCGATGATGTTTAGGTGATGAAGTGAAAATAGGTCAAATAGATAACACTTTATTACAGACAGCATTCTTACAAGCAGCGTTGCTTGGGGGACGCCTTGTCCAATCCTGGCTATCCCTCCCGAGCACAGTTCCTCCCCACTTTTATAGGCTGGACATATAGAAATATTTATCCCTTATATGGAAATGGTCCCCTCTGCTTGCTTCTCAGAGAGAGAGAGATTTCCTCAGACCCCCACCATATCCATAAAAGGAAACTGGTGAAAAGGGATCCCTAAGCATAGCATACAGTTTGATATCATGTATATTTCAACATGTAGAAAACATCTGGATCTCATCTGTACAGTTGGGGAGGGGGTTTAGAATCACATACTTTAGCAAGAGTAACTCCTCTGAGCCCCTCTTGCTCCAGCCACAGGGCCTCCGAATCTAAACATCCCAGTCAATACCTGAATACAAAAACGTTCAGAACCTCACTTCCCTGAAGGTAAGAGGTGTTGAGCGTTGCTCTGAGAGTAATCTTAGTAAATCTTTAAAAAATATCTAACATTCACCATTATTTTGTACCTGTTATGGATGGATGACATGTTATGTTCCCTTGGTTGTCCCGGTTAAACTGTATTTCTCTGTTGTCGTATTATTTGGTTGATATTTTTGCTACGTGGATTGATGTGGTGTAACTAGTGGCTGGATTCGTTTTTGTTTTATCGGTTTTGAACCTTTGAAACTTTCAACTTTTTTTTTTGAGCACTTTTTGTGATTTTTTTGTGTTTTGATGTGCTCTGTGAGTTTCATTTGGAGCTATGTTTCTGATGCTGAGCTATAAATGCTACGTAAATGCTACACCATTTATGTACTGTTAAACATTATTTACTGTGTGGACATGTGTACAATTTGATTGATTTGTTGGACAATGTTGTGCTTCCCTGAAGTGATAATAAAAGAAGAACAGCGCCACCAGCTGGTCAACACCGCATTTCTGCGCTTCCTGGTCCCTTCGTAAACAAACACAAACACAACGCAGAGCCCAGCTGGGGAGCCGAGAGGTTAGACAGCAACTGAACAAAACAGTACTCACAGGCAAATGTTTTCCTGGCCATATAATACAGAGAGAAAACCCCATGACTGTTTGGATTCTTCACACAGCCTAAACTACCTACGGCAACACTGTAGGTACAAATGACGTTTACTGCAGCAAAGTCTGACCACTAGGGGTCTCTCTTTGCCCAACGTAACAACAGAACGTCACACCAGCTGTTCACTCTGTCTCTCATTATGACAGGACGCTGTAATGATTTCTTGTTCTAACGGACTTTCAGGATCAGACTCGGCTTAAACTGATACAGCAGCTGTACAGCACCAGTTCACACTTAAAGAGGAACTCTACCGACTTTTCAAAGTTCCTGTGTTATTAGTCAGTAAGATGCAGATGAGTCATTCAGAGTTTGATGTGGAGGAGCACTAACTTGGGAGCGACATACAGATTCCCGAATCAGCATCACCACAGCCCAGCTCTGTTTATGATATGTGTCTTTGCAGATTTTAATCCCATCCAGCCTGCCCTTCACAAGACCTGATTCATCAACGACGCTTTCAGTCAGCTCCACCGTTTCTCAGTCCCCCCCCCCCTAAAACCCTTTACATGCTTCTACTAGCAGTTCAGCACGGGTCCATTCTAATCAGCCAGTGCCTGTAAGTGGTCAGTAGGTAGGCCGTAGCCAGCGGCATGTGCTCGCGTACAGTAAAGTGGAGTCAGCAGTGCCTGTTTCACTTTTGTGCGTCAGTAAACTGGCGACCAGCAGTGTCTAGGTGGTCAGTAGGTGACATCAGCAGCTGACCTGTGTGCGCAGTCAGTAGCAGTGGGATCAGTAGGATCAGCAGTGCTGTGTGCGTCCCCCCAGTAGTTTGGTCAGCAGTGCTGTAGTGCCGTCAGTAGCTTGGTGTCAGCAGTGACGTGATAGATCGTCAGCCCAGTTGACGAGTCAGCAGTGCCTGATGTAAGGTCAAGTAGTTTGGTCAAGCAGTGCTGTGTGGTCAGGAGTTCGAGTCGTTTTTTTCCACGGGTCAGCAAGTGCTGTCGTGACCCGTCAGCACAGATTGGGTCAGCAGCTGCGGGTGGTGATGTCAGCAGTTGCGTGTCAGACCAGTTGGCTGTGTGGGTCAGTAGTTTGAGTCCGCAGTGCTGGTGTGGTCAGCGAAGTTGCAGGTCAGCAGTGCTGTGTAGAAGGGCAGCAGTTCTTGTGTATGTCAGATTAGGTGGGTCAGACCAGTGATGTGTGACGCTCAAGTTTCAAGCTTCAAGTTTTCAGGTTGTCCATCAACATGTCCAGGAAATGTATGCATTGCAAAATGCTTTGTAGGTGATTTGAGCGCTTAGGTTGATACTCTACAGGAACTAGTCCAGCGTCGAGCAGTGCATGTGGTGGTCAGTGCAGCATGGCTTCTCATGGTATGATCAGGTGACTGTGGCATCAAAATCTCTTTTAATAGCTCTTATAGGTTATTAATAAATGCATAGTCCATAATTGTACAATCCCACACATCATCCTTCTGATCTGTTCTAGTATTATAAGTACTATTATGAGCATGTTTACAAAATCACACTAACATCAATTTTCACTTCTCAAGTATCTAATGTTTTCATTTCCCAACCCTCCCATCCCCCACTTCTTATTGCTGAGCTTCACTTCTCATGTTCTCTACTTCTCCACATTTAGATCCAACTTTTTCCTTCATCATTATAACTACAGAACAACAAAGCAGATCAAATTTCCCCAGAAATATAGACAGAGCACAAATACAGTAATATATTCTTTTTAACTAAACAGGTGCTCAAGGATGTTAATGTATAACTACTGTTCAGAAGAAACGACAGTGGGACACATGCTCCAGCAGAAAGGAGCGATGTATGTATTCAAAAACTGGGAGGTTATGAAAGTGTTCTATGTTGAAGTATAACTGCTATAGTTAAAGTATAACTACTACAGTTAAAGTATATCTACTACAGTTAAAGTATAACTACTATAGGTAAAGTATAACTACTACAGTTAAAGTATAACTACTACAGTTAAAGTATATCTACTACAGTTAAAGTATATCTACTGCAGTTAAAGTATATCTGCTACAGATAAAGTATAACTACTATAGTTAAAGTATAACAGCTACAGTTAAAGTATAACTGCTACAGTTAAAGTATTACTACTACAGTTAAAGTATATCTACTACAGTTAAAGTATTACTACTGCAGTTAAAGTATTACTACTACAGTTGAAGTATATCTACTACAGGTAAAGTATTACTACTACAGCTGAAGTATATCTACTACAGTTAAAGTATAACTACTATAGTTAAAGTATATCTACTGCAGTTAAAGTATAACTACTACAGTTAAAGTATATCTACTACAGTTAAAGTATATCTACTACAGATAAAGTATAACTACTATAGTTAAAGTATAACAGCTACAGTTAAAGTATAACTGCTACAGTTAAAGTATTACTACTACAGTTAAAGTATATCTACTACAGTTAAAGTATTACTACTGCAGTTAAAGTATTACTACTACAGTTGAAGTATATCTACTACAGGTAAAGTATTACTACTACAGTTAAAGTATAACTGCTACAGTTAAAGTATATCTACTACAGTTAAAGTATTACTACTGCAGTTAAAGTATAACTACTATAGTTAAAGTATAACTGCTACAGTTAAAGTATATCTACTACAGTTAAAGTATAACTACTACAGTTAAAGTATTACTACTGCAGTTAAAGTATTACTACTATAGTTGAAGTATATCTACTACAGGTAAAGTATATCTACTACAGTTAAAGTATAACTACTATAGTTAAAGTATATCTACTGCAGTCAAAGTATATCTGCTACAGTTAAAGTATATCTGCTACAGTTAAAGTATTACTACTGCAGTTAAAGTATAACTGCTACAGTTAAAATATATCTACTACAGTTAAAGTATTACTACTGCAGTTAAAGTATTACTACTGCAG
>JAMWET010003018.1:0-28087 GCA_024036415.1 Prochilodus magdalenae
CACGTATGGTTGGAGTCCGAGGCTTCTGCTGGGGGTAAAATATACAGTCATCGCTTTGCTGGAATGTGGGATAGGTCACATGACCTCACCAATAATATCATATTAGTGCACCTTTAGACTGAGGTACTCCCTCCTGTGTGAGGGCGGAGCTTCGGAGGGGCCAGGTCGTATGTCAGCTTTTCTCCACATGCTGAATGTTGGGCTCGGAGAGAGCGCTGAGTGACGCTCTGTCATGTTGCTCTGATTTTAAGGAGGACGGAGTTTGAACATTCCCACCCCCAAGCAGAAGCAGGACCCCACTGACCTCTTCGTACGCGGCGTACACGGCGCACACGGTACATTCCTCACTGTTCCTTACTAACACCAAACACTGGGCGGGGTCAGTCAGGAGTAGGGAGGCCACACGTCCGGTCTTAAGCCGAACGAACCTGGACGGTCACCTGTTAGTCCTCTTTTCAGGATGAACTAAACAACAGTATTCTGTGTGCCTGGCATTTCATTGGTTTAACAAGGTCATGTGATATTGCTCGTCTGCGGGCAGTTAGTAAGCTCCCGTCTGACTCACAAACGTCATCCATTCCACCCAGTTAGGTATATATATATATATATACATACATACATACATACACAGTGCTGTGGATTTATACAGTGAAACTTTCAAGCAACTTTTATTCCTCAAAATCACCATAAAACTTCAAATACTAGTTGAGTTGAGAAGCTCATCGCCACTGTTTCCACTGTTAGCCAGCATGCTAACCAGCCAATAAAGCTAGCCAGTTAGCTTTCCATACTAATCCCCTAATAATGTGCTTTCAGTACTAGCTAGCCTTCCTGGACCTTGTACACACGGCGACACCAGTGGCTTGGAACACCCCCACTAGAGACCACTAGAGAGGAGGGTCGGACTTTTATTTTTAAGTGTGCCGTATTGATTGTATCACCGCCTTCACACGTCACCCACCAATCTCTGCGTTCCTGTTTTTCAGATGTGCAGCAGAGCCGCACCTGGACGGACGAGTTCGGGACGGTAACGGTGCTGTTCGGATTTGCGATGCTGGTCCTCGGGGTGGTTCTTGGGCTGTTTGTTGTGCCCTGGTGCCGTTATCAGTTTGGTAGACTTTACAAGAGGTGCAGAGGTTCCTCCTGTGGGCAACGTGACGAGCCTGGGGAGAATGCAGTTCCTCTGAAGGTAGAAGCTCAAATCAACATGGAGCCTGAGGGATGAGGGCCTGTCTGCCCCCTACTGAAGCTTTACCGTATATATTCATCTCAGAACCTTCGTCTGTATGGAGAGAGAGAGAGAGAGAGAGAGAGAGAGAATGTATATAACGCTACAGCCGTCCTCCGGAGTCACTGACTCCACACAGGTCTTACATATACTGCACTGCTGAGTATATACTGTATGTCGTACGCTGTCTGGGGTCAGAAAGAGGGCACAGTGAAAGGGAACCACCCCTAAGTGAATTTATCACTCAACATAATAGTGCCTGAGAGTCTTAACGCTGTTTATATACACATATAACCCGGATTATTATTGTGATGATGATGATGATGATGATGATGGTTACACCAGCAGACTGTGAGTTCCTGAACTTCATGAACTCAGACTAGTGCCTTGCCTGCCCAGCGTGCCTCAGCTGTATCACTGTCCTGTATGTCTATGCACTGATGCTGTAGGGTCTTACCCACTGAGTACCAGGAGAATCAGCTCCTCTGGGTTTGTTTACGGTGTAGGTGCTCCTGTAGTTCAGTCGTAGGGTTTGGTAAGTTCTGTATTTATATGTTTCCTAAGCCCACCGGACCAGAACTGAGCCCCCTGTAACAGAACCGTGCCTGTAACCCCTCCACTGTCATGTGCCTGCTCTTCTCTGGGAGCCCCCTCAGTGAATGTGAATCAGGTCTCCGTCGGTGCTCCATATCTCCTCCTACATTCCCATGTGGGATGGTGTTTGGTGCTTTGTGAACTCCAGCTGTGGAATCCCGGAGACGGTGCTTTTATCTCAGGCTGTAGAAGCAGGATGTTCAGTTACTGTGGGGTGATTAACATATCAGTGTGTGTAAGCAATAAAGCGTGTTCAGTCTTCTGTCTGAGTCTCAATTCAGTGGAATTTGAAACGTGTTCCTCATGCCCTCTGGGTGGTCTAGGTGGAGGGCATAGATCAGGCCCAAAACCGGGCTGAAGGCCTGAGGCAGGCCGGTTAGGTCATCCGTCACCACATTCCCTTCCAAGACGATGCCCACTTTGGATGGGTGGTGCTGAGGATGCTTTGTGGCTTGTGGATAATGAGCCAAAACAAGACACGCCCCTCTTGCACGTGGATGGCGCAGCACTGGAGGGTTTAAATCAGAGCCCCTCCTCTCGCCCCACGCGCCGTCCATGTGCGAGAGGCATGTCTTGTTTTGGCTCGGTGGGGGCGGGGCCGGTATCCATTGCAATAGGAAACCACTTGGGACTCCCCCAGGTCCCTGTGACAGTCAGAGAGCATGCTGGCTCTGTAGCTGGTCCTGTGAGCTGGTTCAGGACCTCCTACCTGTTTCTACCCACATATCGGTCCGCTGGCTCGATCAGCCCGGTGCCCCGCGACCCCTCACCCTCACTGGCTGTTTGCCCCTGCCCGGATTACTGTCCTGTGTAAGAGATCTAATGAGTTTCTGATCTTCAGAGATTTTAATGGAACAGACACTTTTCTAATAGAAAATAAAACTATGTAGATAAAAAAAATCTAAACCGGAAATGATTCACTCAGCTGGTTTACAGAGGATAACTAACTAAATAAATAAATAATTAATAATAATAATAATAATAATAATAATAATAATACCTAAATAAATCCGGGAGACAATAAATAACCAGGATGGGCCAGCCATGAAATGCTGAGCAAAACACCAGAGGACCACCAGCTTCATCACCAGTGGGTACTCTTGGTACCTAGGAACCCGACCAAACGTTCTGGAGCAGTCTATTCACGTCATATAAACACTTTATTAACACAACGCTGAAAAACTTTAACGGTGTAAGGGGCTCTATGATATTTCATTTGGTGGTATGACGTAGAAGTGTCTCTATGGTGGATTTAACGCCACAGATGGTTATTAAATCGTTTCTACATTAATCTGGCTACAGCACCTGGACTGCAGTTGTCCCTGGTGTCCAGTTCTGGATGGTGGTCTTCAGTTTCTGAGCTTCAGCTGTCTGTAAAGCTCGTAACCACGGAAACCTGCCTGACCGTGGAACCTCAGGATGTTCTGCACTGGGTGGGAGGGTATCCGTTAAACAACCAATCTAAATTAAATTAAAATTCTATATTTTAAGTGCCTTCTGTGATTTCTGCTTCCTGCCGCCTACAATTCCACCATCACAGATCGATCGACTAATCGATTATTTTATTAGTTGCCAGCCAATTTGGTTATCGGTTTAGTCCAGTTTAGGTCGATTAATCGATGCAGCTCTAAATAACACATTGATGGATGTTTATAACCACCCTGGACAAAGCCTAGTCCCCTCCCCAGGGAAGGCATCCACCAAATCTGGACCAACTGACCAGTCCTAAGACGTACCAGTGTCTGAACACTGATGTGGCTACATCCAGAACCCTGTCCAGTCCAGTCCCAGATGTTGTTGGTGCTGGTGGAGGTCTTACACGGTGTTGGGTACAGGGGAGAGTTCAGTGAGGAAGCATGACCTTACCAAATGCAGTGTGACTCGGTAACCCCTACGACCTACGGGACAGGTTACAGTGGGCTTATCAGATATCTCAGTTATCGGTGAGCAGTAGCCACAGATGTGCGGCTCCAGGGCTTTGTTTGGTCGGGGAGCTTCTGAATCTACACTTAGAGTTACAGTGTGGTGCCTGGAGTGAAGGTCTTAAGGAGAAGCCGACCTCAGCCTTCTCCTGCTTATCCTGTTTGGGAATATCTGCTCCAAATCGTGTTGGTACTCCTGAATAAACAGATTTTGGAATCCTGGGTGTCAGCACCATGTCTAAACTCGACTCGACCGGAGAGACCATTCTCAACACTCCCCACTACCACATAGGTCCAGTTCTCTCACACAGACGCTGAATTCATTCAAGCACGGTTTTTAATCCACCATTAACCATTAAAAGTTCGACCCATACCAGTTTATAAATGTTAAACCAGCAGGGGTTAGCTGAACTCGCCACTAGCATTAGCTTAGCTCAGCTAGCATGGAGCGAGCTCTGTTCACCACAGAACAGGACTCATTCTGACTGACAGAAGCTTTACTGACACAGGTGTAGATGATAAAGACACAGCTCTGAGAATGTTAGGTCGAGTGGCTGGTGTTGGGGGACAGAAATCAGGAATTAAACCGATTCTGTGGTGTGGAGGTGTTACATTAGCTAAAGCTAGCGGACTCGTCTCTCCTAGCTTCCTTAGCTAGCTTAGCTAAAGAGATCCAAACAACCCGGTACTGGTTTGATTCGAACTACATATTGATTAAAACGTACAACAGTGAAAATTTAGTCGAAAGATCGGTGTTGGAGGGACAGAAAGAGGAATTAAACCTGTTCTGTGGTGTTTGGGGCTGTAGCTAAAGCTAGCGGACTCCTCTCTCCTAGCTAGCTTAGCTAAAGAGATCCAAACAACCCGGTACCGGTTCGATTCGACCGACTACATATTCATTTAAAAGTGTAACAGCGAGAGTAAACCCGACGGATCGGTGTTGGGGGGACAGAAAGACGGAGTAAAGCTTGTTCTGTTGGGTTATAAGATGTAGCCTGCTGGGCTAAGCTAACGCAAATCTACACCTCCCACCGAAGTACTACACGGTCGTTTCCCCAAACCGATGCTTAAAATCACCCGTTCAGCGGATAAAGGCTCATATCTGAGATCACAGATCCCGACTACAAATAACACCCGTTTAGATCACTATGACATTCCGCTGGGTGGGAGGGAGAGAGAGAGCTGTGGTTCCCCAATGGGATGCCTGCTCTCCTGACTTCAGCGTGCTGAAGTCTGCCCGTAAAAAAAAGCGAGCCAACCAGCCAGCGCTTAAAAGCCCTCCCGGGAGGGAGAGAGAGAGAGAGAGAGACCCCCCCAGCCGAAACGGTTTCCCCACCGGATTGCCATGTAACAGCTGCAGGTTGCCTGTCCTGAACTCCTCGGGGCTCTCGCCATCAGGACGAGCTGTGAGTTTATGAGAAGTGTTCCCGCTGTATGACACCTCTAGAGACGGCGGTTTACCTGCCTCGGTCCGGTCTTCCACTGACAGGGGAGCAGGGCGACTGAACCGGGAGAGTTAAATGGTGGAGGTTCAGTCATTAGCCTGAGGCGCCCGCTGCGGCGGAACTGATCGCCCGAGAACGGGTAGTGGCTGTGATCGTGTTTTGGTCGGTGTAGGTGCTGTGTAGCCGGACACATGCATTATTCTCTGTTTCATTAAATCTCATATTTCACAGTTTACAGTTTGGAGAATGAGACCGATCTCCGGTAACAGGAGCTCCCTCACTCTCTCTGACCCTGCTGGGCTCAGTGTTAACCACAAAGCTGATCATGCTGTAGAGGCGAGGACAGGTCAGGAACTGGAAGGAACTAGCAGTGCCCGCTGATGTAAACGCTGGGGAGCTGATCCGGCCCCTCGTGTTTTGGTTCTTGTGGAAGAGGAGTGTGTGTCACAGTTAGTGTTGATGGATGGATGGATGGATGGATGGATGGATGGATGGATGGATGGAAGTCCTGTAGTGTCTGTGTAGTGGAGGTAGTGGTATACCATTTGCTGTGCAAATTAAGATGACTGATGCCAGCCATACAGACAGTGCAGGTACGCAGTAGTGTAAATAATTTGGCAGTGCAGGATGTGTAAACAGTGGTACAGAACGGGGTAGAATAATAAAATATAAAAAGATACGGGGCATTTAGGAGGGAGTGTCTGTAGGCGTGTCTCTACAGGGCGAGTGACTGGAATGCAAGAGTGTCAGAGTTTTGCTCTGCTGTACTGGGAGGAGTTGAACAGTCTTATGGCCTGAGGGAAAGAAGACGTCCTGAGTCTGTCTGTGGAGCAGGACTGGGACAGCAGTCTGCCACTGAATGAGCTCCTCTGCCTGTGTGTAGTGTCAGAGTTAGTGTTTATCCTCCACAAACAGACTTTAAATGCACAGAGACTTTTATTTTAGAAAAAAATATTCAGAATCAGTTAAAACCTGTTGATGGCAAACATATTTACTAAGCTAATTTTCTGAGAAAACTTAATTAAGGGCAAATAAATAAATCAGGGTGGAAAACGAGCGCTGGGAAGTGCTTATGGTGCATAAGGTGGGCCAGCCAGGAAAAGCTGAGCAGAACACGAGTGGACCACTAGCTTTATCACTGGGTCAGCGGTGTCCTGCTGCAGTCTTGCTTTATTACATGTGTATGTGGTTATGATGTTCTCATGTTACAGGACCTAGATCCTAAAATAGGAGTGACCATGTAACAAGTGTATTTTGAAGTGACACTGTTTGTCAGAAAATCTCACTCCACCTGTGAACCTGTAAACACTAACAGCACTGCTCCTGCTCAGGTCTCAGACTCCTACATCCAGTCCTCTGGCTCCTCCCTGGTCTACACACCTGGCTTGTGACCTCTCACCTGTCCTGTTTCTCATTTCTTGGTGATGTGTGTTTACAGATGTCTCCCACTCTGTGCCTGTGGATGGCCTCTCTGGGGATTCTTCTACTCTTGGGTATGTGTGACAGACCTCCTATCAGTAGGGGGACCTCTGTGTGCGGTTATGAGTGTTGGGTGGTGATGGTCCTCTGTCTGCTGCAGGGCCCGTGTTCGTCACTGCCTCGTTTCCAGTCACACCAGCTACTCTGAATGACCCCGCTGACCTCTACTGCAACGACTCATGTCCAGGTGTGACACAGTGGCGGAGAAAAGACGAGGAGGTGGCTGAGTGTGGTCCTGGAGCTAAACCAGGTCTCCGGTTCCGCTGTGCAGTAACAGACGGGAAGAGTGTCCTCACCGTCCCTCAGGTCAACCATTCCACCAACGGCTTCTACTCGGCCTACTGTGATGAAAAAGAAATGACTGACAGTCGGCAGCTCCTCCATCTACTACGTGAGTACTAGTACAGTCTGTCCAGGCTCCGCCCACTAACGAAAGAACCTGTAGAACAGACTCAGTCTATACCACAGTACCTACATTTAGAGCTTAGAGTTATACACTCCACCTAATGAGAAACTGTAGACCAGACTCAGTCTATACCACAGTACCTACATTTAGAGCTTAGAGTTATACACTCCACCTAATGAGAAACTGTAGATCAGACTCAGTCTATACCACAGTACCTACATTTAGAGCTTAGAGTTATATACTCCACCTAATGAGAAACTGTAGAACAGACTCAGTCTATACCACAGTACCTACATTTAGAGCTTAGAGTTATACACTCCACCTAATGAGAAACTGTAGAACAGACTCAGTCTATACCACAGTACCTACATTTAGAGCTTAGAGTTATACACTCCACCTAATGAGAAACTGTAGAACAGACTCAGTCTATACCACAGTACCTACATTTAGAGCTTGGAGTTATACACTCCACCTAATGAGAAACTGTAGAACAGACTCAGTCTATACCACAGTACCTACATTTAGAGCTTGGAGTTATACACTCCACCTAATGAGAAAATGTAGAACAGACTCAGTCCTATACCACAGTACCTACATTTAGAGCTTAAGAGTTATACACTCCACCTAATGAGAAACTGTAAGAGAACAGACTCGGTCTATACCCACAGTACCTACATTTAGAGCTTGGAGTTATACACTCCACCTAATGAGAAACTGTAGAACAGACTCAGTCTATACCACAGTACCTACATTTAGAGCTTGGAGTTATACACTCCACCTAATGAGAAACTGTAGAACAGACTCGGTCTATACCACAGTACCTACATTTAGAGATTAGAGCTATACACTCCACCTAATGAGAAACTGTAGAACAGACTCGGTCTATACCACAGTACCTACATTTAGAGATTAGAGCTATACACTCCACCTAATGAGAAACTGTAGAACAGACTCGGTCTATACCACAGTACCTACATTTAGAGATTAGAGTTATACACTCTAGTGTTCTACTGTTTATATTTGAAAGTTAATCTTGATTTCCGTCTTTAAAGCCATCAAGTCTGAGTTTGAGCTGGGTGCTGGAGGACACCTGGAAGTGGACCTGCACGTCACAGAACCGGTGATCATTTTGATGACGAGGCCTGAAGGCCCGTCTCCGGTCCAGCTGTGCAGTGTGGATGGCCGTCAGCACCAGTGTCTTCCCGAGTACCAGCGGAGGGTCCTCATCGTAAACAACTCTTTCGTTCTGATGGACGTGACGCCTGCAGACCGCGGGATCTACACCGTCCAGGAGAAGGACAACACAGCTATCAGCGTTTCTCACGTGACCGTCAGAGGTGAGTACAGTTTCACTAGGAGTCCTGTATACCAGCACTCTGTACAGGCTCCTGGAGTCCTGTGGCTCAGCCAATCAGATTTTAGAACTGAGTCTGTGTTAAACTGTCCAATGATCTTAAAAACACAATTTAATTAGAGATGCTGTTATTATATAAGCACTGTATATATATATATATATATATATAATATACTATTACTACACACACACACATATATACACACACACACTCACACACATACACATACACACACTCACACACATACACATACACACACATACATACACACATACACACACACACACACACACACATATACACACTCACACACACATACACACACACACACATATATACACACTCACACACATACACATACATATACACACTACACACACACACACACACACACACACACACACACACACACATACATACACATACATACACATACATACACATACACATACATACACACACACAAACACACACACACACATACACACACAAACACACACATACACACACACACACATATATACACACTCACACACATACACATACATATACACACTACACACACACACACACACACACACACACACACACACACACATACATACACATACATACACATACATACACACACAAACACACACACACATACACACACATACACATACACACATACACATACACACACGCACACACACATACATACACACACATATGCACACACACATACATATACACACACACACACATATACATACACACACACACACATACGCACATACGCAGATACACACACACATATATACATACACATACATATACACACTACACACATACACACGTCTTCATCAGCACAGTGAACGGTACACTCTGGTTCTGTTATCTGGAACGAGCCTCAGTTACACTACACCTAGAACTGGGTAGGAGACAGGTGGTCTTTATCATCAGTCTGAGGGTCCTCCTGAACCTGTTCTGTCTGTCCTCAGATCTACAGGACAGCTGGATATGGAAGAGCGGCTATGAGAAGGGGAACAGCGAGGCATATCAGAGGGGAATGTGGATCGGAGCAGTGGGCGTTGGGATTGCTGGGCTGATTCTCGTGAGTGGAGTATTCGTTGCTGGTGTGATTGCTGCGCCTCGGGTGCGTCCTCTGATGGACGGGTGTGTCCACAGGCTCGGACTTGGAGACTCCTTATGCAGTGATCAACCTGAGGACGGGGAAACAGGCCTTCCCCTGACTTCAGATGGTTCCAACCGGAGCTCTGGAGCATAGACCACCCTCTACAGCTCTGCTCTGGTGGGGGTTTCACCAGCAGGACCGTCCTGGACCCGTCAGCCTATAAATACTTCCCTCGGGTAGGAGGTTCAGACCAGCAGAGTTAGATATGCCAAAAGCTCCTCCCCTCACAGACCTCGCACTTTAACCCTCACCTTGCCGTCCCTCTACCTGTGCCCCCTGTTTCTCTGTCATTTCTTTATTTCCCTTCATTTCTTCTGTTCCATTCAGAGATAACATGTTCGTGCTGTAACCTGAGAGACTGGTACAGGTGTACAGCGGCCAGGTACTTACGGTCAGTACACCAGGGCCAGTATCTAATGTTCTAGCATGTTCTAAAAAATGACTCGTCAGTTTATCAACATCCCAGAAGGTGAAATCCTTCCAGTCTACCAGACACCCCGTTACTAACACATCATCAGGGCTGAGAGGCGGGTCTGCCCGGTCTCTCACACACACTGAAGATGACTTGCACTGCCACCCTCCTCCTGTGAGACTCCCGCACCCAAACACGGGAGAACTGGAAGCATGTGACTCTCCACCACCTCCACACGGAGCTGGGCTTCACTGGATGTGAGAAAAGTTTCCTGTCACCTCTTCCAAAGATCCCATATCCACAGAAGATCACAGAGGGAGCTGGTTATTTGTGCGGGGTGCTTATCTCTTCCTGCTCTCCTGTTTCTGATGCACTTTAACAGTGTGGCTCCTCAGACGCCGCACCTTTAGCTCATATCTGTTTGTCTGTTTATTCTGTTTATTTTTTATTGTTCTGTTGTTGCTGTGTTTCCACTCTGATACCGGTCTGTCCATCATGTGACCACACTCCTCCAGACTGCACAGATGTGTAACATGATTTTAAATCCAGGGTAGAGATGAAAGGAGGGAGCCATGAAGTGCCTTTTTAAACTGAGCCAAAGCTACACAGGCAGGGCCCGTTCCCAAGTTTGACCTTAGCCTTTAGCGTCAGCGTTTGGCCGGGCCAGATTTTGGGACCTGACTTTCTGACTTTCAGTGTGGTATTTCTGTTCAGGTATTGTATTGTATAATTATGCTTTATTGTGCTTATAAAATAAAAATGTTTGTTGCTTTTGTACAATTTTGCACAAATAAAATTGGAATTCCACTCATTTCTTCAGATGTTCTTCTTAACACACAGAAATGTTCTTATACACCATATCTGACGCTGCTCCGAGAGTAGTGACCGCTTCGCTATATCTGACGCTGCTCTGAGAGTAGTGACCGCTTCGCTATATCTGACGCTGCTCTGAGAGTAGTGACCGCTTCGCTATAGCTGACGCTGCTCTGAGAGTAGTGACCGCTTCACTATATCTGACGCTGCTCTGAGAGTAGTGACCGCTTCGCTATATCTGAGGCTGCTCTGAGAGTAGTGACCGCTTCGCTATATCTGACGCTGCTCTGAGAGTAGTGACCGCTTCGCTATATCTGACGCTGCTCTGAGAGTAGTGACCGCTTCGCTATATCTGACGCTGCTCTGAGAGTAGTGACCGCTTCGCTATATCTGAGGCTGCTCTGAGAGTAGTGACCGCTTCGCTATATCTGACGCTGCTCTGAGAGTAGTGACCGCTTCGCTATATCTGACGCTGCTCTGAGAGTAGTGACCGCTTCGCTATATCTGACGCTGCTCTGAGAGTAGTGACCGCTTCGCTATATCTGAGGCTGCTCTGAGAGTAGTGACCGCTTCGCTATATCTGACGCTGCTCTGAGAGTAGTGACCGCTTCGCTATATCTGACGCTGCTCTGAGAGTAGTGACCGCTTCGCTATATCTGACGCTGCTCTGAGAGTAGTGACCTCTTCGCTATATCTGAGGCTGCTCTGAGAGTAGTGACCTCTTCGCTATATCTGAGGCTGCTCTGAGAGTAGTGACCGCTTCGCTATATCTGACGCTGCTCTGAGAGTAGTGACCGCTTCGCTATATCTGAGTCTGCTCTGAGAGTAGTGACCGCTTCGCTATATCTGACGCTGCTCTGAGAGTAGTGACCGCTTCGCTATATCTGAGGCTGCTCTGAGAGTAGTGACCGCTTTGCTATATCTGAGGCTGCTCTGAGAGTAGTGACCGCTTCGCTATAGCTGACGCTGCTCTGAGAGTAGTGACCGCTTCACTGTAACGAAATATATACTGTTTAAAAACAATAAGAAGCCATGTAGTAGTTCTAGTTTTTAAACGAATCAGCGTCAGATAATTGTTTTCATAATAAAGAGGTGAGGCTGACCTTGTAAAATCAGTAACTGTCCGTTATACCTGGTTTTAGTATTTAACGTTTGGTCTAAAGCAGGGGTCGATGTGCATTTAACTCCTTACAGCACAGTGAAATACTTTTGGGGTCTAAAGAGTTAAAACACCTTTTAGTGTTTATTTTTAATTAATAGAAAAGAACGTCAATCACAGTCACGTGTGCATTATGATTACAATGTGTACGTTATGGCATACACTTGTACATAATAAGTCATCACTGCAAATGTTTAAATACACACTTCCTGACCAACTATGACGTTTAATGAAGAATTGGAAGGAGGGGGCGGGGCTAAGGTTGTGGATGGCAGTGTGCACTGGAGTGGCTGAAGGGATTCGGTCAGATGCCTGCAGGCCTGCCCGCACCTCGGAATCATCTGGAGTTAAAGGTTGTCATGCGCAGTTCATAGGAGGACAAAGGCACCGCTGTATTAACATCTGGATTAAAGTACCCGGTGAGAATTACATTTCACACACACTGCAGATTTGATAAGCTTCGCGAGTGACCGAAGATACAGACAGGTGTATGGGATGAATCTGTGGGACGGTGTGATGGGTTTGGTGTCACGAACTGCCCTTTTAAGATGTTCGGAACCACCGAACCCAACTCTTGTTCACCTGGTACCCGGTAAATGGAGACGGAGCTGGAGCTGCTGTAATGGCGCAGGCCGGAGATGGCAGTAGTGAGTCTCCCTGAGCAGACTCGCCCGCGCTGCACAGAGTCGGTCCTCGCTAGCTCCGGCAGGTTTCATCACACAAACGGATCTAAAAGCACAAAGTGGGGATTCAGATCCACAGTTATTCGGTTTAGAAGTCGAGTGGTTGATTTGGAGCGCTCAGGAACTGCAAAATGCGAGTAACGAGAGGAAGTGCACTTGCGCAACCGAAGACCCAGGCCGCAGAGCAGCCACGGCCTCGCGTGATGACGGAGGCCGCAGCAGGGCGCACCGAGGGCGGCGTAGTCGCGTCGCTGGTATATGTTAGTAAGAGCCATCCTTGCTGAATGTCAGTGTTGATGAAGTTGTAGTGGATCACTAGGGGAGAGAGAGAGAGAGAGAGAGAGAATCTGATAATCAAGTCTGACACACACACAGTAGTGCTGGATCACAGTACGGCAGTACAACCACATTTATAACTACATGTTTATACTGTGACCCTCTGAATTAGGATGAGTTCCTATATCACTGAAAACAGTTAGAGATGGTTTCTGTATTTTATAAGAATTGGGAAAATGATTTGTCGAGCAAAACACAATTAAGTCTTGTATATTACTTACAAAAGCTGTCAGAGTAGTATGTGGCTTATTAAGAAATCCAAACTGGTAATATGGTGCTTATAACCAAGATTACCTCTCTTATTGCTCTGTACTGCCGTTAGAGTTGTTAAATGTGTTTAATAATGTCCGTTGGTGTGTCTCCACCTGCAGGCCGTGTCTCTCAGACATGCACCTCTCCAGCCTCCCTGGTCTTATGGTCCTGACCGCAGTCCTGTCTGGTAAGAGTGCTCACGTGTCGGCTTTACCAGGAGAGCTCAGTACAACGTGTCATGTGTCAAGGTGTATGGAGAGGCTAGGGAAATGGTTACAAGTCCTCGCCAGCTTTGACCTCACCTACATCGTAGAGCATCTCACAGTTTAGGGGGGAACTAAGGGTCAAACGGTGGTAAAGGTGTTAAAGTTAGATTATTATTCTGTGTTATACACACAAGTGGTGCCAAGTGGCCAGACGGCACCTACAACAGGACCTGTAGCCGAGTTAATGGGACAGAACTGTAATATGGTGTAATTTTGCTCTGTGTCTGATTACTACAGTCTGATGTAGGATTATTTCTGACCCGCTGAACCTCACCCTCTCCTGCCTTCTGCAGGTCAGCTGACTCTGGCTAACCGGGTCACGACCACATGGAGGGATCTGAACGAACCCGCCACCCTGTACTGTGAGGAGCCCTGCTCAGGTGTGGAAACCTGGGAGAAGACTGGAGTTACGGTGGCCGAGTGCGGGAGACACGGAGGAGACGGGTTCAGCTGTGAAAGACGTGCGGGACGGAAGTACCCTCACCATTCCTGAAGTGAATTTACACAACCAGAGGATTTTACCAAACCTTCTGTAATGGAGACCAGATCTGCTTCCAGAACCTCCAACCCAACCGTGAGTCCCTCAGAGCGGTCACATACAGGTTCCACCACGTTTAGTCATGTGGCATTAGATCTTGGATGTGGCGGTCGTTAGTGAGGAGGTGTAGAAACAGTTTCGGAGGTTCAGTTTGATATGGTGTGGTGCCTCCGAGCAGCTCTCGATTCAGGAGCGCATTTCCACATTTAAGGACGTTTAAGAGCAGACGCTCATAGTCCAACTGAGACCTTACAAGACACGCTTATGTGTTTCCGCCAGAGGAACTATTCCTAGCTAGTAGAAGGAAGGCTAGAGTTCTAGGAACTTCAGTTTTGATGGCTCAGGACAACGCCTGAAACAAAGAACCGCACTGATACCTAGAAAGAATACGGCAGAGGAGCACTACCTGGCAACCCCAGCGCCGGCACTCATGCCTAGAAAAGAGGAGCACTACCTGGCAACCCCCAGCCCGTGCTCAAATAGGCCGAGAAAGAGCAAGCACTACCTGGCAACCCTAGAGCCCGCACTCGTGCCTAGAAAGAAGAGGCAGACCTGGCAACCCCAAGCCCAGCGCTCGTGCCTAGAAACAGAAGCAGACCTGGCAACCCCAAACCCGTACGCTCGTTGCCCTAGAAAGAAGAGCAGACCTGGCCAACCCACAACCCCGGCGCTCGTCGCGCTAGAAAGAGAGCAGGGACCTGGCAACCCCAGCCCAGCGCATCGTTAGCCTAGAAAGAAGAGCACTACCTGGCAACCCCAACCCGGCGCTCGTGCCTAGAAAGAAGAGTCAGACTGGGCAACCCCAACCCGGCGCTCGTGCCTAGAAAGAAGAGCAGACCTGGCAACCCCAGCCCAGCGCTCGTGACTAGAAATAAGAGCACTACCTGGCAACCCCAGCCCGGCGCTCATTCCTAGAAAGAAGAGCACTACCTGGCAACCCCAGCCCGGCGCTCATGCCTAGAAAGAAGATCACTACCTGGCAACCCCAGCCCAGCGCTCATTCCTAGAAAGAAGAGCACTACCTGGCAACCCCAGCCCGGCACTCGTGCCTAGAAAGAAGCGCACTACCTGGCAACCCCAGCCCAGCGCTCATTCCTAGAAAGAAGAGCACTACCTGGCAACCCCAGCCCGGCGCTCATTCCTAGAAAGAAGCGCACTACCTGGCAACCCCAGCCCAGCGCTCATTCCTAGAAAGAAGAGCACTACCTGGCAACCCCAGCCCAGCGCTCATTCCTAGAAAGAAGCGCACTACCTGGCAACCCCAGCCCGGCCCTCATTCCTAGAAAGAAGCGCACTACCTGGCAACCCCAGCCCGGCGCTTGTGCCTAGAAAGAATATAGAGGTCCCTGTTAAATAGTGATTTTGATGTTTCGGTCCTAATCACTAAGACTCCGCTTGTTGTCTCTCCTGCAGCCCACCGCTCCTCTGCTGAAGCTCCAGCTGGAGGTCTCCTCATCTTGGACCTGTTCACACTCCAGCCTGTGACGGTGACGTTCTCCGGGACTGATGGAGGATCTGGAACCCCTGTCCAGATGTGCACTGTGGAGGGACGGTCCCTGCAGTGTAACCCGGAGTACAGAGACCGGGTGTCAGTGTTTGGGAACTCCGTGGTGCTGAGAGGCGTGGAGTCTGCTGACTCTGGGGTCTACACGGTGCGGGAGGTCTATGATGGAGCGGCTCTGGTACGGACAGCGTCCGTCACTGTTCATCAGCAGTGCTGCTCACACCGGAGCCGTTCCTGGGGTGGACTCGGTGAAACTGACCTCACTGTGAGGTGCGGTAGAGTTTTTGTTCACACGTAATAAACTGGGGGACTATTTGTGTTACCAACGACCCTGGTGTTACACCTCTCCGCCACAGGAGGGCGCTCTCGCCCCGGTTTTGGTCTGTTCACCTGTTTGCCCTGTAGGTCGTTAACTCTGTATTTAAGGTCTCCTCACCTGTACACAGGTGCGACGTCTTGTTTGGTCATCCTGCTGGCGTGCGTGCGTGCACGTGCATACACTGATAAATTCAACAACTTTAAATTTGTTAACTTTGAATTTTTGAGCAGCGGAAGCATCATAGGAGATGTCTGTGTGTGTGTGTATCTGTGCAAGTGTGTGTGTATGTGTGCAGGTGTGTGTGTATCTGTGTGTGGGTGTATCTGTGCAAGTATGTGTGTATCTGTGTGTATGTGCAGGTGTGTGTGTATCTGTGCAGGTGTGTGTGTATCTGTGCAGGTGTGTGTGTATCTGTGTGTGTGTGTGTATCTGTGCAGGTGTGTGTGTATCTGTGCAGGTGTGTGTGTATCTGTGCAGGTGTGTGTGTATCTGTGCAGGTGTGTGTGTATCTGTGTGTATGTGCAGGTGTGTGTGTATCTGTGCAGGTGTGTGTGTATCTGTGCAGGTGTGTGTGTATCTGTGCAAGTGTGTGTGTATCTGTGCAAGTGTGTGTGTATCTGTGCAGGTGTGTGTGTATCTGTGTGTGTGTGTGTATCTGTGTGTGTGTGTGTATCTGTGTGTGTGTGTGTCTGTGTGTGTGTATCTGTGTGTGTGTGTCTGTGCAAGTGTGTCTGTGTGTGTGTGTCTGTGCAAGTGTGTGTGTGTGTGTGTGTATCTGTGCAAGTATGTGTGTATCTGTGCAAGTGTGTGTGTATCTGTGTGTGTGTATCTGTGCAAGTATGTGTGTATGTGTGCGTGTGTATGTCTGTGTGTGGGTTTATCTGTCTGTGTGTGTGTTTGAGATTGTGTGTGTGTATATGTCTGTGTGTGAGTGTGTTGGTTTGTCTGTGTGTGTGTGTGTGTGTGTGTGTGTGTGTGTGAGTATGTGTGTGTATCTGTGTGTGCAGGTGTATATGTCTGTGTGTGCGTGTGTTGGTTTATCTGTGTGTGTGTGTGTGTGTGTGTGTGTGTTCTCGTAGTGGTGTATTTGTGAGGACCACATGTACAGGACAGTATGGAGTGTTTGGTGGGACATTTGGTTTTCTCCATACATCATTAATTAAACTAATAAAATTAATAAAATCTAATAATTTTTTGAACATGTAAGACGAACTGAGTTCAGTGTCAGTGCCTCCTTAATTTGACCCTGCTTCAGGAGAGGGTGAGGGTGCTGAGCTGTGTGCGGTGGTTACGCTCCCGTGTGTAGCTGATCTTCTACAGTGACGTGTGTCATGATGTCGTTCAGGTGAGACGGAGACGAGAGCAGATAGAGAGGCTTCCAGAGAGGAGAGGCCGCTGATCACCCTGATCCTGAAGAACGGTACGCCCTCAGGACACTCCTGCATCGTTACCATAGAAATGAGTTGGTGTTCCTGATGGAGAGTGCGGATGAAACGCTGACCAGGTTAACCAGGTGATCTCTGGAACCTCGTTCAGCTCTCGTCCGTGATCCAGAACTGGTCTGGTCTTTAAGGGACGTGTGGGTTTGGTGTATTTCACCAGAGCTGGAGCAGACGCTCACGGTGTTGATGCTTGTGCAGCCCTGCTCTCCTCCACCCTCTGGTTTTATCTGACTCGTACACGCTGCATGAGTGACTGAACTCTGTCTGTGCTGGTTGTCTGCAGGTGGAGGCCAGGCGTCGGTTCCTGCCCTGATAGCAGCGGTGGTGGTGCTCTCTGTGCTGGTGGTCTGTATGGGAGTGGCTCTGTTTAAAGAGAGGGTCTTCAGTCATTGAAGGGTCAGTGGGATGGTCAGTACAAACGATCTCCATCCATCCGATACCCCACCCCTACAGCCCAATCCCTCATTTTTACCCCACCCCTACAGCCCAATCCCTCATTTTTACCCTACCCCTACAGCCCAATCCCTCATTTTTACCCCACCCCTACAGCCCAATCCCTCTGTTACCCAACCCCTACAGCCCAATCCCTCTGTTACCCCACCCCTAAAGCCCAGTCCCTCATTTTCACCCTACCCCTACAGCCTCCACATTTTACCCCCTGTTTTCGAGTGTAGCCCTCTGCCTTGGAACTGAGTCAGAAGGGGTAGTGGTTGAAACTTTATGGTTCCCCCTGTGAAATGGGAGAACCCTTCAAGAACCGGATACAGTGATATGAAGCTGAACTGAGCTTTTTAATCTCCAGCTTCGGGATCCAATTTCCCGGTTCCACCTTAAATGTTGCTGCAACCTCAGGTACCACTTAAGGTGGAACGGGGAATTCCACTAGGTGGCGCCAAGACATCCTCTGAAGGTAGAAGCTCAAATCAACATGGAGCCTGAGGGATGAAAGGGAACCACCCCTAAGTGAATTTATCACTGAACATAAAGTGCCTGAGAGTCTTAACGCTGTTTATACACACATATAACCCGGATTATTATGATGATGATGATGATGATGATGATGATGGTTACACCAGCAGACTGTGACTTCCTGAACTTCATGAACTCAGACTAGTGCCTTGCCTGCTCAGCGTGCCTCAGCTGTATCACTGTCCTGTATGTCTATGCACTGATGCTGTAGGGTCCTACCCACTGTGTACCAGGAGAATCAGCTCCTCTGGATTTGTTTACGGTGTAGGTGCTCCTGTAGTTCAGTCGTAGGGTTTGGTAAGTTCTGTATTTGTATGTTTTCTAAGCCCACTGGACCAGAACTGAGCCCCCTGTAACAGAACCGTGCCTGTAACCCCTCCACCGTAATGTGCCTGCTCTTCTCTAGGAGCCCCCTCAGTGAATGTGAATCAGGTCTCCGTCGGTGCTCCATATCTCCTCCTAGATTCCCATGTGGGAAGGTGTTTGGTGCTTTGTGAACTCCAGCTGTGGAATCCCGGAGACGGTGCTTTTATCTCAGGCTGTAGAAGCAGGATGTTCAGTTACTGTGGGGTGATTAACATATCTGTGTGTAATCAATAAAGCGTGTTCAGTCTTCTGTCTGAGTCTCAATTCAGTGGAATTTGAAACGTGTTCCTCATGCCCTCTGGGTGGTCTAGGTGGAGGGCATAGATCAGGCCCAAAACCGGGCTGAAGGCCTGAGGCAGGCCGGTTAGGTCATCCGTCACCACATTCCCTTCCAAGATGATGCCCACTTTGGATGGGTGGGGTTGAGGATTTTATTTTTTCTTTTGTTTTTTATTTTTTTGTGAGGAATGGAGTTTTTGAGGATTGATTATCTTTAGAGGATTGCTTTGTGTGGGCTTGTGGATAATAAGCCAAAAACAAGACACGCCCCTCTCGCACGTGGATGGCGCAGCACTGGAGGGTTTAAATCAGAGCCCCTCCTCTCGCCCCCACGCGCCGTCCATGTGCGAGAATGCGTGTCTTGTTTTGGCGTGTCTTGTTTTGGCTCGGTGGGGGCGGGGCCGTGTATCCATTGCAATAGGGAAATAAAAACCACACGTGGGACTCCCCCAGAGGTCCCTGTGACAGTCAGAGAGCGTGCTGGCTCTGTAGCTGGTCCTGTGAGCTGGTTCAGACCCCCCTTCACCTCCCTACCTGTTTCTACCAACATATCGGTCCGCTGGCTCGATCAGTTGGAGACCTTCCCGGTGCCCCCCCGCGACCCCTCACCGGCTGTTTGCCCCCTGCCGGATTACTGTCCTGTGTAAGAGATCTAATGAGTTTCTGATCTTCAGAGATTTTAATGGAACAGACACTTTTCTAATAGAAAATAAAACTATGTAGATAAAAAAAATCTAAACCGGAAATGATTCACTCAGCTGGTTTACAGAGGATAACAAAATAAATAAATAAATAAATAATAATAATAAACCTAAATAAATCCGGGAGACAATAAATAACCAGGATGGGCCAGCCATGAAATGCTGAGCAAAACACCAGAGGACCACCAGCTTCATCACCAGTGGGTACTCTTGGTACCTAGGAACCCGACCAAGAGTTCTGGAGCACTTTATTCACGTCATATAAACGCTTTATTAACACAACGCTGAAAAACTTTAACGGTGTAAGGGGCTCTATGATATTTTATATGGTGGTATGACGTAAGTGTCTCTATGGTGGATTTAAAGCCACAGATGGTTATTAAATCGTTTCTACATTAATCTGGCTAAAGCACCTGGACTGCAGTGGTCCCTGGTGTCCAGTTCTAGATGGTGGTCTTCAGTTTCTGATCTTCAGATGTCTATGAAGCTCGTAACCATGGAAACCAGCTTCTTATCATGATCGTGGAACCTCAGGATGTTCTGCACTGGGTGGGAGGGTATCCGTTAAACAACCAATCTAAATTAAATTAAAATTCTATATTTTAAAAAGTGCCTTCTGTGATTTCTGCTGCCTACAATTCCACCATCACAGATCGATCGACTAATCGACTATTTTGTCTAAACTCGACTCGACCGGAGAGACCATTCTCAACACACCTCAACACCCCCACACCCCCCACTACCACATAGGTCCAGTTCTCTCACACAGACGCTGAATTCATTCAAGCACGGTTTTTAATCCACCATTAATCATTAAAGGTTCGACCCATACCAGTTTATAAACCAGCAGGGGTTAGCTGAACTCGCCACTAGCATTAGCTTAGCTCAGCTAGCATGGAGCGAGCTCTGTTCACCACAGAACAGGACTCATTCTGACTGACAGAAGCTTTACTGACACAGGTGTAGATGATAAAGACCCAGCTCTGAGAATGTTAGGTCGAGTGGCTGGTGTTGGGGGACAGACATCAGGAATTAAACCGATTCTGTGGTGTGGAGGTGTTACATTAGCTAAAGCTAGCGGACTCGTCTCTCCTAGCTTCTTTAGCTAGCTTAGCTAAAGAGATCCAAACAACCCGGTACTGGTTCGATTCGAACTACATATTGATTAAAACGTACAACAGTGGAAATTTAGTCGAAAGATCGGTGTTGGAGGGACAGAAAGAGGAATTAAACCTGTTCTGTGGTGTTTGGGGCTGTAGCTAAAGCTAGCGGACTCCTCTCTCCTAGCTAGCCTAGCTAAAGAGATCCAAACAACCCGGTACCGGTTCGATTCGACCGACTACATATTCATTTAAAAGTGTAACAGCGAGAGTAAACCCGACGGATCGGTGTTGGGGGGACAGAAAGCCGGAGTAAAGCTTGTTCTGTTGGGTTATAAGATGTAGCCTGCTGGGCTAAGCTAACGCAAATCTACACCTCCCACCGAAGTACTACACGGTCGTTTCCCCAAACCGATGCTTAAAATCACCCGTTCAGCGGATAAAGGCTCATATCTGAGATCACAGATCCGAATATCGGGTGCTGAAGTGACAGAATGTAGCCCACCGCAGTACAGGCTCAGTTACCGACTACAAATAACACCCGTTTAGATCACTATGACATTCCGCTGGGTGGGAGGGAGAGAGAGAGAGCTGTGGTTCCCCAATGGGATGCCTGCTCTCCTGACTTCAGCGTGCTGACGTCTGCCCGTAAAAAAAAGCGAGCCAACCAGCCAGCGCTTAAAAGCCGAGAGAGAGAGAGAGAGAGAGAGAGAGAGAGAGAGAGAGAGAGAGAGAGAGAGAGAGAGAGAGAGAGAGAGAGAGAGAGAGAGAGAGAGAGAGAGAGCGGAAGGAGAGAGAGAGAGGGAGAAGAGAGAGAGAGAGAGAGAGAGAGAGAGAGAGAGAGAGAGAGAGAGAGAGAGAGAGAGAGAGAGAGAGAGAGAGAGAGAGAGAGAGAGCGCCCCCCAGCCGAAACGGTTTCCCCACCGGATTGCCATGTAACAGCTGCAGGTTGCCTGTCCTGAACTCCTCGGGGCTCTCGCCATCAGGACGAGCTGTGAGTTTATGAGAAGTGTTCCCGCTGTATGACACCTCTAGAGACGGCGGTTTACCTGCCTCGGTCCGGTCTTCCACTGACAGGGGAGCAGGGCGACTGAACCGGGAGAGTTAAATGGTGGAGGTTCAGTCATTAGCCTGAGGCGCCCACTGCGGCGGAACTGATCGCCCGAGAACGGGTAGTGGCTGTGATCGTGTTTTGGTCGGTGTAGGTGCTGTGTAGCCGGACACATGCATTATTCTCTGTTTCATTAAATCTCATATTTCACAGTTTACAGTTTGGAGAATGAGACCGATCTCCGGTAACAGGAGCTCCCTCACTCTCTCTGACCCTGCTGGGCTCAGTGTTAACCACAAAGCTGATCATGCTGTAGAGGCGAGGACAGCTCAGGAACTGGAAGGAACTAGCAGTGCCCGCTGATGTAAACGCTGGGGAGCTGATCCGGCCCCTGGTGTTTTGGTTCTTGTGGAAGAGGAGTGTGTGTCACAGTTAGTGTTGATGGATGGATGGATGGATGGATGGATGGATGGATGGAAGTCCTTTTTTTTTGTTTTTAGTGTCTGTGTAGTGGAGGTAGTGGTATTACCATTTTGCTGTGCAAATTAAGATGACTGATGCCAGCCATACAGACAGTGCAGGTACGCAGTAGTGTAAATAATTTGGCAGTGCAGGATGTGTAAACAGTGGTACAGAACGGGGTAGAATAATAAAATATAAAAAGATACGGGGCATTTAGGAGGGAGTGTCTGTAGGCGTGTCTCTACAGGGCGAGTGACTGGAATGCAAGAGTGTCAGAGTTTTGCTCTGCTGTACTGAGAGGAGTTGAACAGTCTTATGGCCTGAGGGAAAGAAGACGTCCTGAGTCTGTCTGTGGAGCAGGACTGGGACAGCAGTCTGCCACTGAATGAGCTCCTCTGCCTGTGTGTAGTGTCAGAGTTAGTGTTTATCCTCCACAAACAGACTTTAAATGCACAGAGACTTTTATTTTAGAAAAAAATATTCAGAATCAGTTAAAACGTGTTGATGGCAAACATATCTACTAAGTAATTTTCTGAGGGAGGAAAGAAACTTAATTAAGGGCAATATAAATAAATCGGGGTGGAAACTTGAGCGGCTGGGAAGTGCTTATGGTGCATAAGGTGGGCCAGCCAGGAAAATGCTGAGCAGAAACACGAGTGTGAACCACTAGCTTTATCATTGTGTTTTCAACGGTGTCCTGCTGCAGTTCTTGCTGTATTTACAGTTGTATGTGGTTATGATGTTCTCATGTTACAGGACCTAGAGCCTAAAAGAAGGAGTGACCATTGTAAACAAGTATGTATTTTGAAGGTGACCACTGTTTGTCAGAAAAATCTCACTCCAGCTGTCAACATGTTAAACACTAACAGCACTGCTCCTGCCTCAGGTCTAAGACTCCTACAGTCCAGTCCTCTGACTCCTCCCTGGTCTACACACCTGGCATTGTGACCATCTCACCTGTCCTGATTTTCTCATTTCTTGGGTGAGGTGTGTTTTACAGATGTTCTCCCACTCCGGCCTGGGGATGGCCTCTCTGGGGATTCTTCTACTCTTGTGGTACGTGTGAAAGACCTCCTATCCAGCGGCGGGGTCTTTATGGGACCTCTGGATGCGCGTTTATGAGTGCTTGGGGTGGTGATGGTCCTCTGTTCTGCTGCAGGGCCCGGGTTCGGTCACTGCATCGTTTCCAGTCACACGGGCTACTCTGAATTGACCCCGGCTGACCTATAATGCAACGAACTCATGTCCAGCGTGTGACACAGTGGCGGAAGGAAAAGGACGAGGAGGGGCTGAGGTTTGTGGTCCTGGTGCCTAAAAACCACGGTCTCCGGTTCCACGGTGCAGTTAACAGAACGGGACAAGAGTGTCCTCACCGTCCATCAGGTCGAACACATTCCACCAAACTGCTTCTACTCGGCCTACTGTGATGGAAAAGAACAAATGAACTGACAGTCGGCAGGAGCTCCTCCATCATACTACGTGCGTTCCATAGTTACAGTCTGTCCAGGCCTCCGCCCCACTAACGAAAAGAACCCGGTAGAACAGGACTCAGTCTATACCCACAGTTACTAACATTTAGAGCTATAGAGTTATTACACTACAACTAATGAGAAACTGTAGAGCAGACCCAGTTCCTATACCACAGTACCTACCCTACACTCTTTAGAAGCTTAGAGTTATTAACACTTCCACCTAATGAAGGAACTGAGGAAACAGACTCAGTCTATAACCACAGTACCTACATTTAGAGCTTAGAGTTATTACACTCTACCTAATGAGAACACTGCTGAACCGACCCAGTCTAATACCACAGTACCTACATTTAGAGCTTCAGAGTTATGCACTTCAACCCTAATGAGAGAAACGGTAGTAGAACAGACTCGGTCTATACCACAAGTACCGACATTTAGAGCTTAGGAGTCATTACACTCCACCTAATTGAGAAACTGTAGAACAGACGCGGTCTATACCCACGGACCTAACATTTAGAGACTTAGAGTTCTACACTTATTGTGATCTACTGTTTATATTTGAAAGTTTAATCTTGATTCCGTCGTGTTAAAGCCATCAAGTCTGAGTTTGCAGCCGGCCGGCTGGAAGAACACTGGTGGAAGTGGACCTGCACGTCACAGAAACCGAGTGATCATTATGATTGATGAGGCCTGGAAGGAACATACTCGGTCCAGCTGTGAGGTGTGGTATGGCACGAACAGCACCAGTGTCTTCCGGATTACCAGCGGAGGGTCCTCATCGTTAACCAACTTCTTTCGTTCTGATGGACGTGACGGCCTGCAGAACGCGTGGATCTACACCGTCCAGGAGAAGGGAACAACCACAGCTGATCAGCGGTTTCTCCACGTGGGACCGTCAGAGGTGAGTTACAGTTTCACTAGGAGTCCTGTATACAGCACTCCTGTACAGGCTCCTGGAGTTCGTGTGGCTCAGCCAATCAGATTTTAGATACTGATGTGTCTGTGTGTTAAACTGTCCTGTTTGATCTTAAAAAACACAAATTTAAATAGAGTATACTTGTTATTATATAAGCAACTGTATATACTATATTATACTCTTACTACACATACATCACACATCAAACACACACTACACCACACACACACCCAACATACTACCACACAACACCACACAATATAACACACACACACCACACATATACACACACAACACAACCATAAACCACATACACACACAGACATACACCACAAATAAACAAACCTATATATATATATAATATATATATATATATATTATATATATAGCCTTATATATATATAATATATACACAAACCAAACACCACACACACAACACACACACCAGCACAACACACAACACATATACACCATACACACACAACACACCACACACACACACTCACCTCATACACACAAACACCACACACACACACACACACACATATATACATAGAGTACCTATCCGGGACTCCCTCACATGCACGAATATCACTCGTTCAGAACTGATATGCTGACTATCGGAACTGGCGACGTATTAGCATGCTAGCTTCAGTGTCCGTGGTGGGGCGTGTGTAGCGAGGCCTGGTTATCAAGTTTCTTAGCAGAGACGGGACCAGGGGGCGGGGCGAGGTCTCGTGGTGATGTTTGTGATTCTCTCGTTTTAAGGGAGAATAGACCACCAGTATCAGTAATCCCCTTCCACCAGAGAACAGAGAACCGCACCTCAGACACGCCTTCATCAGCACAGTGAACGGTACACTCTGGTTCTGTTATCTGGAACGAGCCTCAGTTACACTACATAGAAAACTAGACAACTAGGGTAGGAGACAGGTGGTCTTTATCATCAGTCTGAGGGTCCTCCTGAAACCTGTGCTGTCTGTCCTCAGATCTACAGGACAGCTGGGATATGGAGGAGCGGCTATGACGAAGGGGAAAACAGCGAGGGATATGAGAAGGGGACAGAGAGGGATATCAGAGGGGAATTGGATCGGAGCAGTGGTCGTTGGGGATTGGGGGCTGGTTCTCTGAGTGGAGTATTCGTTGTTGGTGTGATGCTGCGCCTTCGGGTGCGTCCTCTGATGGACGGGTGTGTCCCACAGGCTCGGACTGGAGGGGACTCCTCATGCAGTGATCAACCTGAGGACGGGGAATGGGGGAAGGAAACAGGCCTTCCCCTGACCTTAGATGGGAGCCAGCCGGAGCTCTGGAGCATAGACCACCCTCTACAGCTCTGCTCTGGTGGGGGTTTCACCAGCAGGACCGTCCTGGACCCGTCAGTCCATACATACTTCCCCCGGGTAGGAGGTTCAGACCAGCAGAGTTAGATATGCCAAAAGCTCTTCCCCTCACAGACCTCGCACTTTAACCCTCACCTTGCCGTCCCTCTACCTGTGCCCCCTGTTTCTGTCATTTCTTTATTTCCCTTCATTTCTTCTGTATCCATTCAGAGATAAACAATGTTCGTGCCGTAACCTGAGAGGACTGGGTTAGTACAGGTTGTACAGCGGCCAGGTGGACTTACGGTCAGTACACCCGGGCCAGTAGCTAATGTTCTAGCATCTGTTCTAAAAAATGACTCGTCAGTTTATCAACATCCCAGAAGGTGAAATCCTTCCAAGTCTACCAGTGACACCCCGTTACAGAACACATCATCAGGGCTGAGAGGCGGGTGTCTGCACGGTCTCTCACACCACACTGAAGATTGACGTGCCACTGCCAGGCATCCTCATTGAGGAATCCCGCTCACCCAAAGACAGGAGAAACGGGAAGCAGTGTGGACTCTCCACCCACCTCCACGCGGGAGCTGGGCTTCATCTGGATGCTGAGAAGTTTCCTGTCACCGTCTTCCCAAAGATACCATATCCACAGAAAAAAAAGATCCCAGAGGGAGCTGGTTATTTGTTGCGGGGTGCTTATCTTCTTTCTGCTCTCCTGTTTCTGATGCACTTTAACAGTGTGGCTTACCTCAGACCGCCGCACCCTTTAGCTCATATCTGTTTGTCTGGTTTATGCTGTTTATTTTTTTTATTGTTTCTGTTGTTGATGTGTGTCCACTCTGATACCGCGTCTGTCCATCATGTGGGACCACACTCCTCCAGACTGCAACAGATGTGGAACATTGATTTTAAATCCAGGGTAGAGATGAAAGAGAGGGAGGCCATGAAAGTGCCTTTTTAAAACTGAGCCAAAGCTTGACACAGGCCAGGGCCCGTTCCCAGGTTTGACCTTAGAGCTTTTTTTTTTTTAGAGTCAGCGTTTGGCCGGGGCCAGATTTTGGGACCTGAACCTTCTGACTTGCAGGTGGTATTTGCTGTCTCAGGTATTGTAGTGTATAATTATTGCTTTATTGTGCCTTACACATAAAAATGTTTGTGCTTTTTGTACAATTTTGTCCAAATAAAATTGGGGGGGAATTCCACTCATTTCTTCAGATGTTCTTATAACCACACAGAAATGTGCTTTTACACCATATCTGACGTCTGTCCCTCTGAGAGTAGTGGACCGCTTCGCTTATATCTGAGCAATGCTATGAGCGTTAGTGACAGCTTCGGCTATATCTGACGCTGCTCTGAGAGTAGTCGACCCGCTTCGCTAATCTTATGACGCTGCTCTGAGAGTTAGTGCTCCGACTTCGCTATATACTGACGCTGATCGGAGAGTAGTGACCGGCACTCGCTATATCTGTGACGCTGCTCTGAGAGTATGTGACCAGCTTCGCATATATCTGAGGCTGCTCTGAGAGTAGTTGACCGCTACGTATATATGAGGCGCTCGAGAGTTAGTGACCGCTTCGCTATATCTGAGTTGCTCTGAAGGTGAGTAGTGACCGCCTTCGCTATAGCTGACGCGCTTCTGCAGAGTATGTGACCGCTCGCTATATCTGACGCTGCTCTTGAGAGTAGTGCACCGCTTCGCTATGATGAGGAGTAGTGACCACTTCGGCTATCTGAGAGTAGATTGCCACTCGATAGCTATGACTTGCTTCTTAGAGTAGTGACACGCTTTGCTATAGCTGACGCTGCTCTGAGAGTAGTGGACACGCTTCGCTATATCTGACGCTGGCTCTGAGAGTAGTGAACGCTTCGCCTATCTCGGACGCTGCTCCTGAGAGGAGGACCGCTTCGCTATATCGACGCTGCTCTGAGAGTGTAGTTGACTCACTTCGCTAATCTGAAGCGCTCTGAGATGTAGGACCTTAGACATATGGAGGCTGCTCTGAGAGTAGTGACCGCTGCGCTATATCTGGACGATGCTCTGAGAGCAGTGACCGCTTCGCTATATCGACACTGCTCTGAGAGTAGTGACCGACTCGCTATATCTGAGGCTGCTCTGAGAGTA
>JAMWET010003019.1:0-2500 GCA_024036415.1 Prochilodus magdalenae
TCAACATCAGTACCTGACCTCACTAACACTCAATCAAACCCTCACAGCAATGTTCAACATCAGTACCTGACCTCACTAACACTCAATCAAACCCTCACAGCAATGTTCAACATCAGTACCTGACCTCACTAACACTCAATCACTCAATCCAGCGCTGCGCTGGATCAGCCTACGAGACGGGAGGTGCTGTGTAACTGTGTGAAAGTGCCGTGAGGTCAGTGTGAGGTCACACACAACCAACCCTCTCACCCCCCAACACACTTCAACACACACTCACGCACTCACACACACTCTCTCACACTCACACACACACATACTCTCACACACACACACACACACACACACACACACTCACACACACATATACACTCACACACACTCACACACACACACACACATACACTCACACTCACACACACTCTCACACACACACACACTCACACTCACACACATACACACACACACACTCACACACACACACACACACACACTCACACACACACACACACTCACACACACACATACACTCACACACACACGCACTCACACACACTCACACACACTCACACACACTCACACACACACACACACACACATACACACACACACACACTCACACACATACACACACACACACACACATACACTCACACACACACACTCACACACACACACACACACACACACACACAGTCCTTGAGGTTTGCATGGTGATTTGGCAGAGCAGAGCGGTGCAGTGCAGTGAAGTGGGGGTTACTATGGTAACCACTGTCTGTACAAAAATCGCCTCATGTGCGTTTCAGCCAATTGTGGCAGAGAGAGAGAGAGAGAGAGAGAGAGAGAGAGAGAGGGAGAGAGAGAGAGACAGTGAGAGAGAGAGACATAGAAAGCGAGAGAATGAAAAAAAGAGTAGAGAGAAGATAGAGATGGAGAGAGATCTAGAGAGATGGTTAGAGAGAGAGGGAGAGGATGACAGACGGAGGAGAGTATAACTGACTATTTTAATTAAAGAGAGAGATGAGAGAGAGAGAGATGTAGTAGAGAGATGTAGAGGAGAGAGACAAGAGGACAGAGGGAGAAGGAGACCAGAGAGAGATTAGAAGTAAGAGAGAGGGAAAAGATGAAGGGGAAGGTAGAGAGAGAAGGAGGAGAGAGAGGAGAGCAGGGGACGAGGAGAGGGGGAAGGAGAGGAGTAGAGAACGAGAGACGAGAGGGTAGAGAGAGAGAGAGAGAGGGAGAGAGAGAGAGAGAGAGAGAGAGAAACAGCACCTCAACAGTACCGAGGAACATACGCTCCCCCTGTGACGGAACCCTACCTACCAGTGTGTAGATCTTCCACCTGCACCAACAGCTGGGACTGGATCGGGCTTGTACTGGACGAGGTTCTGGATGTAGCCACATCAGTGTTCAGACACTCTCACATCAGAGAACTGGTCAGGTGGTCCAGATGTGGTGGAGGCCTTCCCTGGCACAGTTCCGAGGAGAATTCCCTGTAGGCTGGGATTGTATCCACTGCTGGTAGACCCGTATGACCGTACGCTTCCACACACCTGCAGATTCAGCTACTTCCTTCACACTATGGTCTTTGGCCACGCCCACATGCAGTCCCTCCTTTTAGCCAATCATTAACATCTGCTCTGGAGCCATTTTCCACACATGGAACGAGACATTCCCTGCACTGTAGCACCTCTTCCCAATCTATGGATCCCGTCACTCACACCCCACAGGGGTTTATAGCCCTGTCATCCTCATGCAGCGCCACCTGCAGGAGCCTGAAGGTACTACCACCTTAAACACATTTTTGAGAACCTTGTATTACCGTAAGGACATTTATACAGTGTGGACAAGTTAAAGTACATATGTACACAGACTACAGTAAATGGGCGGGGCTTACTCAGGATGATTATGGGATGTACAGTAGTTAAGTATGTTTGTCACTGCGGGAGAAGTTCTGAGATGTGGGAACGTTCTGTCTCCGCTCTAATGCCCTTCGTCTGACAGCCTGAGACTGACTCATTCGTACTTTTTATTTATTTATTTATTTGTTTATTTGTTTATTTATTTGTTTATTTATTTATTTATTTCGAGGACAGTCAGAGGGGATAGAAGAGGAGAGCTGAAACCTGAACGACTTTTGAAGGTGCTAATCAGGAGTGTGGGGTAAAACATCACAACTCACCGAGGGGTGTTAAAGAGGACCTTCACAAACACTCAAAACATCCTATCGCAGTTTAGCTCCACCCATTCAGCTCCACCCATTCAACTGATTCAGCCTATATCAGTTTAGCTCCACCGATTCAGCCTACAGCAGTTCAGCTCCACCTATTCAGCCTACATTAGTTCAGCTCCACCCATTCAGCCTACAACAGTTCAGCTCCACCCATTCAGCCTACAGCAGTTTAACTCCACCCATTTGACCTACAGCTGTGTAGCTCCACCCATTCAGCCTACAACAGTTCAGCTCCACCCATTCAGCCTACAGCAGTTTAACTCCACCCAT
>JAMWET010003019.1:5000-43489 GCA_024036415.1 Prochilodus magdalenae
GATAACTAACCTAGCAAACTAACCTAAATAGCTAACCTATCTAACCTACCTAGCCTACCTAACTAACCTAGCTAACTAACCTAGCTGGCTAATCTAGCTAAATAACCTAGCTAGCTAACCTAGCTAACTAACCTAGCAAACTATCCTAGCTGGCTAACCTAGCTAAATAACCGAGCTAGCTAACATAATTAACTAACCTAGCAAACTATCCTTGTTAGTTAACCTAGCTGACTAACCTAACTAGCTAACCTATCTAACTAACCTAGCTAGCTAACCTAGATAACTAACCTAACTAGCTAACCTAATTAACTAACCTAGCTAGCTAACCTAGCTAACTAACCTAACTAACTAACCTAGCTAACTAACCTAGCTAACTAACCTAGCTAACTAACCTAACTAGCTAACCTATCTAACTATCATAGCAAACTATCCTAGCTAGCTAACCCAGCTAGCTAACCTAATTAACTAACCTAGCTAACTAAGCTAGCAAACTATGCTAGCTAGCTAACCTAGCTAACTAACTCAGCTAGCTAACCTAATTAACTAACCTAGCTAACTAATCTAGCCAACGTTAGCACCAACTTGCAAAACTGATGTTTAGTCTCGACCCTTGATACGGCCTGTGGGTTTATGAGGTGTATCAGCTAAAGGCCTCTGACTGTTCTAGCCAGGTGTGTTGGATCTACACTTTCTGGGATGGTAGCCCTCCAGGACCTGGAACGAGTTCTACCCCTGACGCAGAACATCAGAGAACAATTGAAAGCTGAATGAGCATGTTCTACGGCAGCTGTGCACAGATGTGCACGTGCTGGGTTCTAATTATGAAGTTTGTTGGGACGGTTCTGTACCAGCTGACTCACCACAGCCGGAGCACGTAATCAGCACTCGTATGGTGACGTGAAGGAGGTTCTAGTACATCTGAAGTGGATGTTATGTAAGGGTGATTCATGGTGATGGTGACTTTGCTAGATGAGGATGTAGAGGTATCGTCAGGAATAGCACATCCTGGAATAGGACCTCGTCCCAGCTCGCTGCTCTTGTTTATATTCAGTGGGTCAAACGTTCGGCCCACGGAGGATGAATAACACGGTTCTAAATCTGCCTCGGAACAGCCGCTGGTTCCTGCAGGCTTTCAGAGGAAGGCTGGTAACACGTCCTGTGGGTTGTTCAGTTCAGACAGTGAATATAATATAGATGAGCCATCAATCAAACCCTGGTCAATGACCAGTGGACCCTACCCATGCCCTGAGAACACACCCCACACCAGAATGAACCCACCACCAGCCTGCACAGTGCCTTGTTGACAACTGGGATCTATGGCGTTATGGGGTCTGCACCACACACGAACCGCACCATCAGCCCCAAACATCTAGTACTGTCCTAATGATAGTGATCTGATAATGATAGTGATCTGATAATGATAGTGATCTGATAATGACCGCATCTAAATACAGTATATGTTATTACACTGTAATTACAGTATTGTAACAGTGTAATTACAACAACGTGCTAAAATGTCTGTTATATGTGTTTAATTCTGACCATTATTAATAATAATTACTAGTTAAAAATTATATTTAAGATAAAATTTAAATGCCTAACTGGTTTCTTTGCACTGCATGATGGTTCCCGTCTGATTGTTGGTGTTGTTTCTGTCTGATGTTCTGGGTAATACTGTGCTTTAATAGAGCGGTATAAAGTGTTGCAGGTTCAGGAGGAAGGATTTGCCCTTGTGGGTTTGGGGAAGTTAATTTGTATTTTAAACACAGATAGTAGCAGGTAACAATCAGAAGCTGCAATACAGACACCTTCAGTCCTAAGATAGTCTTTAGTCCACAGTTAAGATTTGACAGGACGGGATAAGACACACTAGAGAAGCAAGTTCTATCTGAATATGATATTACAGCATCTTAAAATGAGGGAACCATAAACACAGGTCGAGTCTGTTTGGTAGACAGTGTTACTGAACCTTAATGGAAGACACAATTTAAAGCTCACTTTGCGTAAGATGTGAAATTTGATATTTATGCATTTGTAGCATTCCTGAGCTGATTTGATGCTGAGTGCGGTCCAGTTAGCATGCTCTCCAGTACATGTTCTCCCGAGAATAAGAATCCGGAGAGCGTGCAGCTAGCAAGCTCCATAGAGCAGAATGATCCGGATGTTAAGAACAGAAACCTTTGACTTGATGAATACCGTATGAGCTGCTTCCCTGCCGACCGCATGAACATTCCACCTGGATGTTCCGCCCTTATGGTTCTATTCAGTCAGATGGTATTTTATTACGAATGTGATGAAAACGTATGTAAATCTAAATTTAACGCATTACACATCTAACTGTGCAGCTCATTCCAGCAGCGTGGTGAACAGACCCAGAGATTCCCTCTGGAAGTACAGGCCCGGATCATTCCCACTGTCCTGCTGAACAGCGCCTGTTCCACTGAGAGGACTGTAAATGTAGGCCAGCCGTGACCAGGTGGGTGGCTTACAAACGCCGTGTGGGTGTTCCGTAACGGGAGATGAGTGGGCCCTCCAGGGTCTGAATCATCACTCAGAACCGCGGAATCACACCACAGCTCTCTGTATCACGTGACCATAGCACTCGGTGTGCACCACAGTGTCTATAAACACCATTAATAAAGTAACACGGCGCTTATAAAGCAGCCCAGACTCACCGGAGAGGAGCGCTAGAGGCCAGTACCAGTTTATTTAACCTTACATTACTAAGAACATACCGTATACCCACACGCAGCTCAGTCTGGAGAACGTCTTCCCAGAACAACATTCCTTCTCACCGTCAGCTAATGTCATCAGCATTCGCAATCCAGTCCTCCATCATCTACTTATAAAGACCATCCAGAGGACAGGACTCGGGTTCACACAAATCTAGGCAATTATGTAAACTTGCTGGCTGTATTACAACATCCACCATAATTAGAAGAAGGTCTGAGAACCATAGAGCTGTCTCTGTAAAGCTGGACAGATGAACAGACGCTTGTGGATATGATGGGTTTCACTAGGAGCAAGCAAGTAGAGAGTCAATCAGTAACCAAATACCAAACACAGAGACAAGAAACACAGACATGGAGAGGGCTAGGGCAAGAACCAGAAAACAGGACAGAGTCAAAGCCAGCAGGACAAACAGTCAGACAACCAGAACCAGAGAAAGAACCAAGACAGGAAACCAAGAGTCAAAGCCAGCAGGACAAACAGCCAGACAACCAGAACCAGAGAAAGAACCAAGACAGGAAACCAAGAGTCAAAGCCAGCAGGACAAACAGCCAGACTACCAGAACCAGAGAAAGAACCAAGACAGGAAATCAAGAGTCAAAGCCAGCAGGACAAACAGCCAAACTACCAGAACCAGAGAAAGAACCAAGACAGGAAATCAAGAGTCAAAGCCAGCAGAACAAACAGCCAGACAACCAGAACCAGAGAAAGAACCAAGACAGGAAACCAAGAGTCAAAGCCAGCAGGACAAACAGCCAGACTACCAGAACCAGAGAAAGAACCAAGACAGTGAACCAAGAGTCAAAGCCAGCAGGACAAACAGTCAGACTACCAGAACCAGAGAAAGAACCAAGACAGGAAACCAAGAGTCAAAGCCAGTAGGACAAACAGCCAGACAACCAGAACCAGAGAAAAAGAACCAAGACAGTGAACCAAGAGTCAAAGCCAGCAGGACAAACAGCCAGACAACCAGAACCAGAGAAAGAACCAAGAGAACCAAGTCAAAATCAATAACCAAATACCAAACCAGAGAAAGACAAAACCATAGACATGGAGAGGGCTAGGGCAAGAACCAGAAAACAGGACAGAGTCAAAGCCAGCAGGACAAACAGTCAGACAACCAGAACCAGAGAAAGAACCCATTCGTTATGCAACTAGAACAGCTGGGAATCCCTCACAGAACTCTGAAGTGTGACTATTTGGAAAACAGTGAATTTATTTGAGCACATGTCTCATAGACCGTCTCGAGAAAGCTTTTTTTTGGATGGTGGAAATATCCCAATAGTTTTCACCAACCTTCACGAGCGACAAAAAGGTGTGACCAGTCGTGGTGGTCTCCAGATGAGGCTCCAGCTGTGTTCCAGCAAACAGGGCCTTTTTACAAACACCAAAAGGAACAGAATCTCAGAAAGCAGCTCAAACTGGGCTACAAACGGGAGTTCAAACCAAAACCTAGACTCAAGAACCCAAAGTTCCAGCTTCGGAAGCCACAGAGCTCCTCACACTGAGCCTAGTGTCACCATTTGGCCCTTCAGAATAGAGAATCAGATCTGGGCTTTGTTTCCGCTTCTGAGTGCGGTGGAGGAAGTCTCCTGCACAGAGGAGGGGTGAAGGACCTTCTCATGTCCTCCTCAGGAACGCTGTGTACGTATACACAGAACATCTACAGCTAGGTTATAACGGTTGACCCGTTTCCTCCTAGATTCTTCTGAAAACTGTCAGAGCTCGGGATGAAATCATTCCGCGGTGTATCCCGGCAGTGCTGGAGGGGATGGGATGTGAGCAGTAGTCAGGTTTACTGGAGCATCTCCTCCAAACTCAGTCACATTCCATCGCAGGGTTCAGTGAGCAGGTAGACAGAAACATCACACGCTATTACCCATAAAGCAAACACGAGCCGAACCCAGAACAGCCCGGCGGACCAGGGAGAACCGGAAATCCACACCGGAGTAAGACTGTAAAACAGCGGGGTAGACTGAGCACCCCCAGCAGAGAAAGACCAGACACGATTCAGCTGTACTGGTGTATCTGCCGTGTTCTGCTGCTCGATAATGAATGGGTTTAATAGGCTGAATGTCGTCTGCAGAACCCAGTTATGAAATAATGTACTAGATAATTTAATATTTTGCACATGATCTGGTCAGAAATGAAATAAAACCTAATAATAAAATACAAATCAGTGATCAAACACAATCTTACTGGGAATTTAACACATTTGTATGGAATATGTTGTCCTATTATTACTATTATTATTATTATTATTATTATTATTATTAGTGTTAATAGTATTATTTGTATTGAGTTGATCTATTTTATTGTGATCTGGGTTACAGTTACAGAGAGATATGGAGGTTTACAAAATTCTCCTACATTGCTTTCCTCCACAGTATGGAAAAAAAATTTATTGATGTGATCAGAATCTGAATGATAATTAGTGGGTGGGGCCAGAATAGGTGGGGTCTGGACAGGGATTCCAAGAAAGACTGTGTCTGGGAACACAAAGGAAACTGAAGCGAACAGGTCTTTATTATTTATCTGTCAGCAATTCAGGAATGATATGTCAAATCGAAATGGAAAACAACATGAGAGCTTCCAAATCCAGCCGCGCTGACAGCTGCATCAGCCTCTCCGCCTCGGAGCGCCCCTCTCAAATCACCCAACACGGCAGCTGTCCAGACTGGATAGTATTCTCCATCATCCCGTCCAGAGATCAAACAATACACTCCATTACCCAAACTGGATCACAGACTTACTCTTACATTAGCTCACTACCACGTCACTGCTTTACTACCCTGTCACTACCACATCACTACCCTGTCACTACCACATCACAACTATACAACATCACAGTCACATCATTACACATCACAACTATACAACATCACTACCCTGTCACTACCACATCACAACTATACCACATCACTACCCTGTCACTCCCACATCACAACTATACCACATCACTACCCTGTCACTCCCACATCACAACTATACAACATCACTACCCTGTCACTCCCACATCACAACTATACAACATCACTACCCTGTCACTCCCACATCACAACTATACCACATCACTACACTGTCACTACCACACCACAATCACATCATTACTGCATCACTACCCTGTCACTACCACATTACAACTATACAACATCACTACCACATAACACCTATACCACATCACTAACCTGTCACTACCACATCCCAACTATACCACATCACTACCCTGTCACTACCACATCACTACCCTGTCACTACCACATCACAACTATACCACATCACTACCCTGTCACTACCACATCACAACTATACCACATCACTACCCTGTCACTACCACACCACAATCACATCATTACAACATCACTACCCTGTCACTACCACATAACACCTATACCACATCACTACCACATAACACCTATACCACATCACTAACCTGTCACTACCACATCCCAACTATACCACATCACTACCCTGTCACTACAACATCCCAACTATACAACATCACTACCCTGTCACTACCACATCCCAACTATACAACATCACTACCCTGTCACTCCCACATCACAACTATACAACATCACTACCACACCACAATCACATCATTACAACATCACTACACTGTCACTACCACATCACAACTATACCACATCACTACCCTGTCACTCCCACACCACAACTATACCACATCACTACCCTGTCACTACCACATCACAACTATACAACATCACTACCCTGTCACTACCACATCACAACTATACCACATCACTACCCTGTCACTACCACATCACAACTATACCACATCACTACCCTGTCACTACCACATCACAACTATACAACATCACTACCCTGTCACTACCACATCACAACTATACCACATCACTACCCTGTCACTACCACATCACAACTATACCACATCACTACCCTGTCACTCCCACATCACAACTATACAACATCACTACCCTGTCACTACCACATCACAACTATACAACATCACTACCCTGTCACTACCACATCACAACTATACAACATCACTACCCTGTCACTACCACATCACAACTATACAACATCACTACCCTGTCACTACCACATCACAACTATACAACATCACTACCCTGTCACTACCACATCACAACTATACAACATCACTACCCTGTCACTCCCACATCACAACTATACCACATCACTACCCTGTCACTCCCACATCACAACTATACCACATCACTACCCTGTCACTACCACATCACAACTATACAACATCACTACCCTGTCACTACCACATCACAACTATACCACATCACTACCCTGTCACTACCACATCACAACTATACCACATCACTACCCTGTCACTACCACATCACAACTATACAACATCACTACCCTGTCACTACCACATCACAACTATACCACATCACTACCCTGTCACTACCACATCACAACTATACCACATCACTACCCTGTCACTACCACATCACAACTATACCACATCACTACCCTGTCACTACCACATCACAACTATACAACATCACTACCCTGTCACTACCACATCACAACTATACAACATCACTACCCTGTCACTATCCAACTATCATCAACTATACAACATCACTACCCTGTCACTACCACATCACACTATACCACATCACTACACTACATTACCACTCACACTACCCACTGTCACTACAACATCACTACCCTGTCACTACCACACCACAATCATCACTACTGTCATACCACATCACAACTATACACACACTACTGTCACTACCACATCACCACACTACCACATCACACATCATTACAACCCTGTGACTACCACACCCACACCACAATCACATCATACCTCATCACTACCCTGTTACTCCCACATCACAACTGTACCACATCTCTGCTGCTACCTCATCACTACTACCTCACTACCATGTCACCACATCACTGTCACATCCTTCCACATCACTAACCTGTTACCTCTACATCATTACCATGTCACCACATCACTCTCATTACCCTGTCCTGTCACAACCATGTCACTACAACATCACTGCCCTGTCACAACATGCTGAAACCCCATCACATCTCTGTCACTATTACATCATACCCCTAAGTCATTACACTACACTACACTACCATATCACTACCATGGCACCACCACATCTTTCTTCCTCTTTTATTTCTCTATCTTGCCACTTCTTCCTCCTCTCTCTCTCTCTGTCACTCTCTTGTTGTCTCAGACTGTCTTCCTTCTCTCTGTCCCCCTCCCCTCCCCTCCTCACTGCTGTCCCCCAGAGCGTCCACGGGTAACTCAATGTGACTCACACATGCTGCTATTTCCTAAAACTGAGCTGGATCAGTCAGACAGCACACGACAGAGCTCATCGTGTTCGTTATTCATCGTTAGCCAATCACCTTTCAGGAGTCCGGTGATGGAGGTCAGGGAGGGGCTGATGGGGCTACCATGCTGTAGTGGAGGTTTGGATAGTCGGCCTATGTTTAGAGTTACTGGTGTGTTTCTGGGGATGGTAATGGTCGGGGAGGGGTGGGAGGAGCTTCCTGCTCCAGCTCTGGAGAGCCAGAGATGCTAAAATCTTTTGCCAGCCACAACAACTTTCAAATCCTTCCTCATCCAGATGTCCGTTGCTATGGTAACCCCTGCCCCCTTCTGGCCGGGTTTGTGGCGGCGCTCAGGTGGTATTGCACACAGCAGAATGGCTGTAGCTATAAACAAACCCTGCAGGACACAAAGCTCCACCATCGTTTGGAAAGACAGTGGTCCTCCTCACGCACATTAGAGGAGCTTATGGGGGTGGTACAGACTCTGAGGGGGGGTTTATACGGGATTTAACGTACACCCATCATCAAAAGAAAAGCCCTATCTCTGTACCTGACTGACCCAACACCACCACTACAGACCTCTAGCGAGCAGTGGTGTCCTCCATCAGTCATCCTGTTAGTGCAGCACCATCGGCAGACGGCTGCACCACGCAGGACTACATGCACACAGACCGTTACCACGACTGTCCTTAACACCACGTCACCGTCACCAAAGACTGCAGTGGTGTCGTACCAGACTGTCATGGAGTGACTCAGAATGGCAGCGGGTCATCTTCAGTGACGAGTCCCGCTTTAGTCTTGGTGGAGACGCCCAACGAACCCGTGTGTGGAGGCACCGTGGTCAGCACCGAGATGAACGGTCTGTCCTCACACGTCCAGAAGGCCTGGTGTCCATCCACCTCCACCCCTACCGCACCATCTGCAGGAACTGTGTGAGGATGTTCAAGCTGCATGGGATGGATTATCACAGGACACCATCAGGAACCTCTACAGCTCCATACCGAGACGTCTGGCATGTTGTATTTTAAATCCAGCCAATCAGAGCAGAGCTCACCTTAAAAGGAAAACAGCTCGTTTCATTCTAGAACCAGATCCTAGGATGGAAATGGGTTCGGTGTAGAACCACATCTGGGTGAACCGATCCACATACCTGACTACACATCCACTGCCTGAATGAGTTCTATGGCCTATTAACACCACAGCTCCAGGTGAAAGGCTTTCACTATTAACGTCTACAACCCTAGGGGGCGCTGTATGGACAGTGCTGCTTGGTGCAGGAAAAGATAAGGGTGATGTCTGCCTGTACTGTACTTAAGGCTGATAGTAAACCCCGTCGATACCCAGAGACAGTGGTGTTCCAGTGGAGCGGTCTGTGGGTTTACATCACCGCACTCAGTCGGGTTCTGACGGTTCTCCTCAATCCCATTAGGATTGATTCAGGTCCATTATGCATTACGTATTAGAGTGCTTCTACCTCCAGCCCGGCGGCCCAGACACTCACACATGACTCACTTACACTCTCCTGTAGTGCAGCACTGACCAGTACATTTACAGAAGGTCCGGTTCACAGTGTGAGCCTGAAGCTCCTGACAGGAACGTGATGAGCGGCCTTCAGAAGATCAGCTCCACACTGATTTACCGGGCTTGCTGGATATCCTCCGAATGTACGCTCAGGTTCAATAGCTGCTGTACTGTCCTCCAGGGAGGGAGTTCGTTTCCCAGCTTGACACATCCTAACAATGCCCTGCATGCTGATGTCCATTTAATGTGTCTCTACATCACATAACCCAACAGCTGCTGAGCTTACAGAAGCCAGAGAGGTCTGGGCTTGTCTGTACTGTAACTGCGACCCCAGTCTGGAGTAAACGGTGTAAGAGGACCGATATATGACTCTCTGAGATCACGTTAAGAGATCTACCTCTCGCTCTGATCCTGTAAAATAATAAACCCTTCTTTAATTCACTTCCTAACTCTGGATTAGCCTTAGTCACGGAATCCTTGGACCGCACGCAGCAGTGAGCCGAGACTACCAGAGCCAGACCTTCAAACGGGGACGTAAACATTAACACTTGATCAGAATCTGAGCAGGAACAGTCCAGAGTGGCGTTTACTGATTACAGGCACCCTCAGTCAACACCAAACACTCTACTGCCCCCCTCTGGCTCACTGCTATCACCAACAGCCAGCAGAGAGTACATATTATCAGGCTGTGTCTGAGAGTAGCACTGAGCCAGCGGGGGAAGTGTGCAGATCCACCTGTCACTCAAAAGGCTATTGTCTTAGTTAATGCTGAAGGTGTAGCGTTAAAAGGCTTCTACTGCCTAGTCCTCAATACCACCCCACCCACCCCAGACTATAACACCAGCTGGTCCTGTGGTGGTCCCCTTCTAGTGATGGCCCGTAACTGTTTACCTACACAGGGCATGCTGTAGTCACGTTCACGTTACAATGAAGGGAACCTGAATTAATAGCTCCCTCTGCTGGTGTATACCGGTCACTGCATCGTAGGCTTTGGGTAATCCAGGGCCTCAGCACAGCGAATGGTGCACCTACAGGGTAGGTCTTTCTGATAAAATGGCCAATGAGTAGAAGCATGTGGTGTTTCTGTTATTTTGTCCACCCCTTATATCTAGTATATCTATACTGGTGTCCCAAACTAGCACTAGTAAATAAACACTGTGCTGGGGGTGGGGGGCGTTTCTACTTGTTCAATTTGGAGCATTTCTTGTAATAATAATAATAATAATAATAATAATAATAGAGCTAATTCAGTGTCCGCTCTGATGCTCAGTCTAGGCCTGAGTAAGATCAGTGATGTGCACAGCTGCAGGATTGCAGTTATTACATCATATTTGGAGCTCATGCCAACAGAATGACAAACCAGAGTCCTGTACTGCCCTCTGGTGGTTAAAACCCTTCACCGCTCTGCTCTGTCTGAACGCCTTTATCTCCTGTACGCAGACGTTCATTAGTACAGCACTGCGTGACGCTGCCGTCTATACATTGGTGATGATGCTGGTATATGGAGCAGACCGTATATATGGCTGAGGACAGGCTGTAATGTGATTCCCGCAGACTCCAGATGTGGGTAACTCGATCAGCGGGAAGCAACAAGGCTCTCCAGTACAGCGCTAATGTCTTGTTTGGTCTGGTCCAGCTTCTGGACGTATAGATTGGGAGGAGTGTGAGCTAATGAGAGCTGATTATAAACAGACTGACACACAGCAGCCTTCGGCCCGTAGGGACCAGACGCCTTCCCCTGCGCCATGCTCTCACCGGTCAGCCTGTTTCTGGCCTCTACTTCAAGGAAATAAGGCCTTTAGCTGAAGAGCTATGAGCTAATAAGGATATCGTAGGCTGGGCGTGCGTGGGCAGTGTGCAATCTGTTTATCTCCTCTGTAGGTTCCAGGCCGTTATGCTGTGGAGGTCGGCCTTTGTTTACACCCTTTCAAGCTTTAGCTCCTCCGGCGCCAAGAGTTCCCTCACCACTCCATCCGGAACTCTTCATAGTGAGTGTTTGGAACTTTAGATGGGGTCAGCAGAGGGCAGCGCGGAGGCTGTATTACTAACCCAGAACCTGACGTGGTCCAAACAGCCGAGGCAATTAAAGCAGCCGGGCTGCTGTGATATTTGCAGAACAGCAGGGCTCTGTAATTACTTCCTGACCTTTTTCTGAACCACTGGACAGTTTCGTGACTTTGATAATTCCCCTGTGAGGTGTTAGGTCTGAGAGGAAGTCCTCCAGAAAGAGAAGTCCTTAAGAACTACACGCGGTAGCACGGCACAGTCAGAGATGCCAGGTGAAAGTAGAACCGTCAAACAGTTGAAAGGTCTGTATTTCCTCACTTGGTGGAACCCGAGCTGCAGAGCCCGCCCATCTTGAATTCATTGTCTACAGAAGTTTAGCACAGTCAGACAGCCAATTAGAAGAGGGCTCATTTACATATACAAATCATTAAATTGGTTCAAAGTCAAAGATTAAAACTTAATCACACATACAATCATACATACATACAATCATACACACATACAGTCATACACACATACACACATACAGTCATACACACATACAGTCGTCAGAGTCTTCTTTGATATCGTGTGGTATACAGTATTACTGGTGGTAGATGCAGAAGCAGAGTGGACAGAGTGCACAAACCATGTATCTGTGGCTGAGTGGCTGAGACGTGTCCTTCACTGTAGCACCCAGTCGGCCCGTTACAGCCTAGCCAAGCTTGGTGTATCAAATCGGTACTCAGTATTCAGACTGAACACCACAGAACACCTCCGAACACCTCCACTGATATGCTGAAGACCCCAGTAACAAACTGAGGAGCCCTTACAACAGGATTGTCCCAAACCCCACCCTGGAGAAGTCAGCCATCATGGGACCCCCTGAACCATGTGATCGTGTAGGGGAGCTTTGAGAGGCGCCACCCAAACCTCTCCGGAGAACTCAGTTTACATCTTATCCCTGTAGTTATGGAAAACCAGCAGATCAGAACAATCCATCCGTCACCGTAACAGACCACCAGACCGAGGAACTCAGGAGAGGGAGGAGTTCACAGCTTTAATGCAGTGCTAGACACAAACGTCACATTGACTCTTCCTGTCACAGTGCTATAGCGGTCTAACCTGACTCTCAGGCACATCACAGAACAGTACGGCAACAACACCAGAACACCTGAACATCTGAACATCTGAACACAACATCATCATAACACAACAACACAGTAACACAACAACAAACACCAGCAATAAATAAACACACACATGCACTGCAGTACCTCCACCTCCTTCTTAGAACAGTCACGCTACGGTTCCACCGTTCCTAGAGCTCATGATGCTAATAGGGCTAATTTCTCTAAAACTTTATACAACAGACAGTGAAGAACAGAGGGGCAAAAGGAGGACAGAAGAAGAATGAAGAACAGAGAAAGAAAGAATTAGAGTAGGACGAGTCAAAGAATGAAGAAAAGCTAAAGAAAAAAGCAAGTAACAAGAAAGAGCTAGACTAAAGAAAGAACAAAGCCAAATAGTAAATGGAAAGAAAAAGAAGCACTGAGATGAAAGAAGTAAATCAAGAAAGGAAGGAAATGAAAGAAAAGCAAAAGAAGTAGATGAATAAAGAAAGAGAGAGAAAGGAGTGATTAAAGGAGTGATGGGGAGTGATGTGGGAGTGATATGGGAGTGATAGAGGACTGATAGGGGAGTTATACATGAGTGCTAAAGGAGTGATGGGGTAACAGAGGAGTGATACTGGAGTGATACAGGAGAGATGGGGGAGTTATAGGGGAGTAATAGAGGAGTGATAGGGCAGTGATAGAGGAGTGACAGGGGAGTGATAGGGGAGTGATAGAGGAGTGATAGGGGAGTGATGGAAGAGTGATGGAAGAGTGATGGAGGAGTGATGGAGGAGTGATGGAGGAGTGATATGGGAGTGATATGGGAGTGATATGGGAGTGACAGGGCAGTGATAGAGGAGTGATGGGAAGTGGCAGGGGAGTGATGGAGGAGTGATAGAGGAGTGATGGAGGAGTGATATGGGAGTGATATGGGAGTGACAGGGCAGTGATAGAGGAGTGATGGGAAGTGGCAGGGGAGTGATAGGGGAGTGATAGGGGAGTGATATGGGAGTGATAGAGGAGTGATAGGGGATTGATAGGGGAGTGATACAGGAGTGATAGGGGAGTGATAGGGGAGTGATACGGGAGTGATATGGGAGTGATAGAGGAGTGATAGGGGATTGATAGGGGAGTGATATGGGAGTGATACAGGAGTGATAGGGGAGTGATAGGGGAGTGATACAGGAGTGATAGGGGAGTGATAGGGGAGTGATAGGGGAGTGATACGGGAGTGATAGGGGAGTGATAGGGGAGTGATAGGGGAGTGATAGGGGAGTGATATGGGAGTGATATTGGAGTGATAGAGGAGTGGTGGAGGAGTGGTGGAGGAGTGATGGAGGAGTGATGGAGGAGTGATGGAGGAGTGATAGAGGAGTATTGGAGGAGTGATGGAGGGTATGATAGTGGAGTGGTAGAGGAGTGATAGGGGAGTGATAGATCCGTGATAGAGGAGTGATGGAGGAGTGATGGAGGAGTGATGGAGGAGTGATAGAGGAGTATTGGAGGAGTGATGGAGGAGTGATGGAGGAGTGATGGAGGAGTATTGGAGGAGTATTGGAGGAGTATTGGAGGAGTGATGGAGGGTATGATAGTGGAGTGGTAGAGGAGTGATAGGGGAGTGATAGATCCGTGATGGAGGAGTGATGGAGGAGTGATAGGAGAGTAATAGAGGAGTGATGGAGGAGTGATGGAGGAGTGATATTCTGTATGTAGTAAAAGGTATTCTAACTTTAAACACATTTATAAACTTGAACAATAAATAAAGCAAGTGCAGCCAATCAGCTTTAAGGGTGTTATGATGTCATCATCGGCAGCTGAAAGTCAGACTACAGATTCCACTGAACAAGCTTTCAGGACAACAACAGTTTATCCAGTAGGAGTGTAACAGTTATTAACACAGAGCATGCTTATACACTACTACTAATGTAATCCCAGTGTAACACCATGGTAATAAACAGTTCTAGAGTTTAAAGGGATGTTCTTCCGTTCTACGGCATCACACAAATAACTCAGTACACAATACTGATACACTAAGAGTCCAGCGCTCACTCCGCAAGTCCAACAGGTGAGACACACACTGGAACAATCCTCTGCTCGAGTACACACGAGTCTTTACAGCTGTCGCTCCACCTGCTGGCAGAGGTGATGTTGGTGGCGCTGTCCTTCCAGCTAGGGCGAAGGAGTTTCCCAAACACCCCTTTAGCTCTTCTCCGGAAGTGCTTCCCAACAACCACATACAGGAAAGGGTTGATTGAGCTGTTAGCATAAGCTAGGTAGGTGGACAGTTGGATGCCAATGTCCAAAATGTGCCCGAACAGGCAGCCTGTAACCAGCTTGAAGTAATCCAGAGTGTCCAGGAAGCGCACCACCTGGTAGGGCGTCCAGCAGAAGAGAAACACGGCTAGCACCGTTAGCACCAGGTAAGTGGCCCTTCTCTCCGTCTGCACACCAGAGAGGACACCTGGGCTGCCGTCCTTCAGAGCCTTGACCATGTGGTGGGTGCAGAACACAATTATCGGTAATGGAACCGCAAACCCAAGAACGTTACTGGTCAGGTTCCTATAGATCCTCCAGCTGGGGTGAGGGAACACCAGGTAGCAAGCGGTCACGTCTAGTTCACGAACATAATTGACGGACCGGAAGAGAAGAGATGGAATGCTAAGCAGGAAGCCCACTACCCAGATCCCCAGGCAAATGCGCTTGGCCCAGGCTGAACGTCTGAGACGGCTCGGATTCATGGGTCTGACCAGCGCCAGGTAGCGATCAACGCTAACCAGGACCAGGAACAGAATGCTGCAGAAGTAGTTCATGGAGATGGCCGTGTTTACCAGTTTGCAAAGCAGCTGGCCAAAGCTCCACTGGTAGCCCTGAGCAATGGTGACCGCCCAGAAGGGCAAACAAAGCACCATGACCAGGTCGGCGAGCGCCAGGTTGCCCAGGTAGATATCAGCCACAGTGCAGGGCTTCCGCTGTAGGGTGAACACACAGAGGACCAGGCCGTTCCCCACCACTCCGAGGATGCTGATGAGCACTAGGAACATGGGCTGGAGGCTGGTCAGCCACACCCAGGCTTCGGTATAGGTGCAGTTGTCCGGGGTCAGCCCCGAGTCCATCGTAGGCATCAAGGACACGGATGAGTTCAGCTCCATTGTCCAGCTAGGGGAATAATAATAAAGAGTTAGACGTGCCTTTAGTGGATTTGGGTTTCTATTCAAATCAGGCATGTATGTCAAAGGTCATGTGATCACGAAGGGGTGTTCCCTCAGGGGCCGACTCAGGAACACCCACACCTGTATGGGCTGTGAGGTGTTATCTTGTGAGTGAGGTTGAACACTGGCCAGCGTGCTCATGGCAACGAGACGGGAGACCTGACAGTGAGAGCCAAAATGACGGGACATTCCGATTCTGTTGTTATCCGGACATTTAACCTTCCTAAATCCACACCTGTGTACCCGGGATACACCACAGACAGCATTACCACCCACAGGGGACAGTGCAGCGGTGTGCTTGATGACGGTGACCTGCAGCGTCTGGCTACGACTGTCCGTGTGAACAGACGAGCGACTCTGGCAGAACCCACATCCACATTCAACGCAGGAGCCCCATGCGCCTATCCCGCAGGTCAGTGCAGCGTTCTTTAGCTTCCATGGGATACGGGAGCAGAAGACCCACCAGAGTCCCTCTGGTAACACCATCACACCGCACTCAGCGCCTGACCTGGGCTCGTGAGGTCGCTAACTGGACCGTGGAGGACTGGCAACATCCGGCGTAGTTGCGGGCTAATGGTAGGGTTCGTGTGTGGTGCAGACTCCATGAAGCCATGGACCCCGGTTCATCAACAAGGCACTGTGCAGGCTGGACTTCAGGGACTTCATGTGCCCCACGGTGATGGATGTTCCAGCACTGTGCCATCGAGGCCAAGTTGTCCAGAACTGGGTGAAGGAGTATTCTGGAGAGTTCTGATGAACGGCGTAGCCGGCACGCTTGCCCAATATGAAACCCAATTGAGGTGTTCCAGACTGGGATTCGACCCTCAGGGGGCGGTAGCTTCCTGAATGGGTAGTGGTATCTGCTGTGCCACACCAACCACCGATACAGAGGAACCATTTGCATGTTAGAGGGTTCTACTGGTGAAATGGCTCTTCAGGTTGCTGGAGAGTGTGGTTCTATATATCTCTATCTCTTACATTTGAGTTTCTCTCGACATCAGAACACATGGATCCACACACAAGACATTCCCCATCAACCTGGAGAACCATTATCCCATACAGAGAACCGAGAACAGAAACCAAGCAGTGGGTTTCTCTTGAGTGTTCATGGTTCTATATCTCTAAAGAACCCTGGAGAACCGGTTACTGAGAGTTTACTGACGTCTAGTCCATCCGTGTGTTCTCTAGGTTCTCTCGTCTCTGCGTTTCCTGCCGTGTGATTATTGACGCCTGAGCCGTGCGTGTTATCGAGTCTCAGGCCTCTGTGTAACTCAGCTGAATGGAATTCTGGCCATTCCGGCCGTGACGCTCCGGACGCTGTAACAGAAGAGTGCTGTTGTGTAATTCGGGATGTTCTCCTACTCGCTGATGAATCAGTGGGATTACTGAAATCTGCATCATCACCCTGATCAGACCGAGCGCCTCACGTGCCTCAGACGTTAGTACACAGTCCATCATCACTCTCCCCTGAACGCTCCCTGGGGTCCGTGTTGGACTTCCCTTACTCCTCACATTAACGTTCCCAATAAAGGAACAGATCTAATTCAGAGTCTCGTCTCGTTCATGTCACCTGAACACGGTGTTATCCTGGTCTCTCCTTTATTCACCGCTGGTGTCGATGTTCACTCTAACTGGTGCTGTTCTTCATTAACGTGTTCCTGTTTCCCAAAGCGAGAGGACGCTTCCACTCCACAGGGACTCGGGGCCGGGACCGACTCTTATCACCCCATTCTTCGAGTGTGGATGGTCGGATGGATGGATGGATGGACGGACGGATGGAGGGGTGTGTAATGCAGGGAGGAGTCTGTGTTAGCGTTTCAGTAGCAGGCTGCCGGTAGCACCAACAGAGGTCCACCTTGCTTACCATCCTATGACCATTAGAAACCCACCTGACTCGACATGACTTCTAACCTGCCTTGATGTCACATTACTCCCAACATTGCTGTGAGGGTAGATTGCACACAGCTATCAGAGCCATTATTCTGACAGGTGTCTTTCCCTAACGCTCGTTAGGAAGCACATACTGAAACTCTTTGGCTCTGATATTCCCGCTGTACTAACACGATGGCTCTATATTGAGGACTTAGAACCAAAGGCTTAGAACCTTAGAACCCAAGTGACATGTAAGTAAAATAAAATGCATGTATCAAACAAAGCTATAAAGAAATATTAATTTCTTTCTACTGTGAAAAGAACCACTTCCTCCTGAACACGCTGGGCTGAACATGGAATAAGCACCTGTGACTATTTTACCAATGTAGGAATATAGAGGAATATATATATATATATATATATATTAAATATATAACAGAGTGATCCTCATTAAGCACACCGTCTCCCACGTGTTTATAAAAATATATTATATATAATATTTCACTCTTTGCAGGGTGAAATGGATCCTCAGAGTGTTGGAGAACCTGTAAATGGTTCTATGAAGCACCATATAAAAGGGTTCCAAGCTTCTGTAATGAGCCTGACAACAAACTATACACAACACAGCAATCTGAAGAACCATTTCAGCATGCAGAGAACCCTTTGATCATGGTTCTATATTTTTAAAGAACCTTTAAAAAACCGCATTTAAAGAGTGCCCTGCTCATTGAGCCTATCCTGCACACTGTGACTGACACTTCAGCAGGTCACACTCAAAAACAGGTCCGGTTCCCGAATGACCCGAGAGCCTCAACAGGACTTCAGGGTCTCTGAACGCACTCGGCGGGAATCTCGCTCAGCTCATACCTCCCGCGGGAGATGGACGAGTTCTAAAACAGCTAAATGTCTTTTTAACCTTACATTTCATACGAATTACTGTTTAATCATGTTGGAATTATAGAACCCTTCGCTGCAGAGGAGCGTATTCCTCCACGCTGTCATTATTTTAATCCACTAATGAAATATTGGAAAATATTTTGAAATTAAATAATTATTAAAGCTCGAAAGAAACTTTCATAGAAAAGCATGTGAGCCCACATACGAGTTCATTTGCATGCACGTTCCCATAAAAGTTCCCATCTACCAAACTTTAGGTCTAGAAGTGGTTCTAGATATCAGTCCTAACGTGTTTGTATTACTCCAACACCTCCGACCTAACTAATCTCCCATCATCAAGACTTTCAGGCCCCGGTACAGAGAACCGTGCCCTCCCTTCCCACACCAGACCTCCTCCTCACGTACCTCGCGTGCCACGGCAGAAAAACTCCAGATCCAGGGAAAGGGAACTGTCCGGCTGGGCCGTCTGGCTGATTCCGCTCCGAGTGGAGAAGGCTCCGAGTGGAGAAGGCTCCGTCTGCCTGGGGCTTTTATAGGAGCGTAGCAAGGCTGGCGTCACTCTCACTTTCCACCTTCTCGGCTCCGGCTCGCTCTGCTGTATGACTAACACAGCTGCACATCTGGGTGTCCTATTACTGATCACTGGTGAAGCTGCTGCACCACCCGCTTCCCTGTGACACACCGTCCAGAGCCCTCCGCAGATCCCACACAACAACTTATTCCAGATTAGCTCGTCACTGCTTCTCAAACCCTCTGTAGGGCTGAGATATATAGATATATACATATACAGATACATAGATTTATAGTAAATAGATATCAATATAAATATATAGATATAAATAGATTATATAATATATAATGATTTATTATTTATCATCTTTATTACGCAGCACAGATGAAGGTCACAGGTGCTTCAAGTTTATCGAGGTTATGGAGAACTCTCTCCAGTCATGATGTAATGATGACTTATGAATGGAGTAATGAAACTCTCCCCTGTTATGAGCTCTACCTAACTCCAGATCCCGCACACTGAGCCCTGCTCCACACCACAGGCTACAGATCTGACAGCATCACTAGGATTATCATCTCTGATAATAATCAGTAATCAATAATGAGCTTCGGAGCAGCTTAAACTGAACTTACACAAACGTTCACAACAGACACAGCAGGGGTCCTAAACATGCCTCAGAGACCATAACACAATACACTATAGGCAAAAGCAGGAAGGCCTTTACTTTTATCGTTTTATAAAATAAAAAAAGTAGTAAAGGATACTAGCGAACACGACTAGTACTTAATACACTAACTGCAGAGCGAACACTAACGACAGAGTAACACTAACTACAGAGCGAACACTAACGACAGAGCAACACTAACTACAGAGCGAACACTAACGACAGAGCGAACACTAACGACAGAGCGAACACTAACCACAGAGCGAACACTAACCACAGAGAGAACACTAACTACAGAGCGACCACTAACCACAGAGCGAACGCTAACCACAGAGTGAACGCTAACCACAGAGCGAACGCTAACCACAGAGCGAACACTAACCACAGAGCGAACACTAACCACAGAGCGAACACTAACCACAGAGCGAACACTAACCACAGAGCGAACACTAACCACAGAGCGAACACTAATCACAGAGCGAACACTAACTACAGAGCGAACACTAACTACAGAGCGAACACTAACTACAGAGCGAACACTAACCACAGAGCGAACACTAACTACAGAGTAAACACTAACTACAGAGCGAACACTAACCACAGAGCGAACACTAACTACAGAGCGAACACTAACTACAGAGCGAACACTAACCACAAAGCGAACACTAACCACAGAGCGAACACTAACGACAGGGTGAACACTAACTACAGAGAGAACACTAACTACAGAGCGAACACTAACGACAGGGTGAACACTAACTACAGAGAGAACACTAACGACAGAGCGAACACTAACCACAGAGCGAACACTAACCACAGAGCGAACACTAACCACAGAGCGAACACTAACCACAGAGCGAACACTAACCACAGAGCGAACACTAACCACAGAGCGAACACTAATCACAGAGCGAACACTAACTACAGAGCGAACACTAACTACAGAGCGAACACTAACTACAGAGCGAACACTAACCACAGAGCGAACACTAACTACAGAGTAAACACTAACTACAGAGCGAACACTAACCACAGAGCGAACACTAACTACAGAGCGAACACTAACTACAGAGCGAACACTAACCACAAAGCGAACACTAACCACAGAGCGAACACTAACGACAGGGTGAACACTAACTACAGAGAGAACACTAACTACAGAGCGAACACTAACGACAGGGTGAACACTAACTACAGAGAGAACACTAACGACAGAGCGAACACTAACCACAGAGCGAACACTAACCACAGAGCGAACACTAACCACAGAGCGAACACTAACCACAGAGCGAACACTAACCACAGAGCGAACACTAACCACAGAGCGAACACTAATCACAGAGCGAACACTAACCACAGAGCGAACACTAACTACAGAGCGAACACTAACCACAGAGCGAACACTAACTACAGAGCGAACACTAACTACAGAGCGAACACTAACCACAGAGCGAACACTAACCACAGAGCGAACACTAACCACAGAGCGAACACTAACCACAGAGCGAACACTAACTACAGAGTAAACACTAACTACAGAGCGAACACTAACCACAGAGCGAACACTAACTACAGAGCGAACACTAACTACAGAGCGAACACTAACCACAAAGCGAACACTAACTACAGAGCGAACACTAACGACAGGGTGAACACTAACTACAGAGAGAACACTAACTACAGAGCGAACACTAACTACAGAGCGAACACTAACGACAGGGTGAACACTAACTACAGAGAGAACACTAACTACAGAGCGAACACTAACGACAGGGTGAACACTAACTACAGAGAGAACACTAACGACAGAGCGAACACTAACCACAGAGAGAACACTAACCACAGAGCGAACACTAACTACAGAGAGAACACTAACCACAGAGCGAACACTAACTACAGAGTAAACACTAACTACAGAGCGAACACTAACCACAGAGCGAACACTAACGACAGGGTGAACACTAACTACAGAGCGAACACTAACCACAGAGCGAACACTAACGACAGGGTGAACACTAACTACAGAGAGAACACTAACGACAGAGCGAACACTAACGACAGAGAGAACACTAACCACAGAGCGAACACTAACTACAGAGAGAACACTAACCACAGAGCGAACACTAACTACAGAGTAAACACTAACTACAGAGCGAACACTAACTACAGAGCGAACACTAACCACAAAGCGAACACTAACTACAGAGCGAACACTAACGACAGGGTGAACACTAACTACAGAGAGAACACTAACGACAGAGCGAACACTAACCACAGAGAGAACACTAACTACAGAGTAAACACTAACTACAGAGCGAACACTAACTACAGAGCGAACACTAACCACAAAGCGAACACTAACTACAGAGCGAACACTAACCACAGAGCGAACACTAACTACAGAGAGAACACTAACCACAGAGCGAACACTAACTACAGAGTAAACACTAACTACAGAGCGAACACTAACTACAGAGCGAACACTAACCACAAAGCGAACACTAACTACAGAGCGAACACTAACGACAGGGTGAACACTAACTACAGAGAGAACACTAACGACAGAGCGAACACTAACCACAGAGAGAACACTAACTACAGAGTAAACACTAACTACAGAGCGAACACTAACTACAGAGCGAACACTAACTACAGAGCGAACACTAACCACAAAGCGAACACTAACTACAGAGCGAACACTAACCACAGAGCGAACACTAACCACAGAGCCAACACTAACTACAGAGCGAACACTAACCACAGAGTGAACGCTAACCACAGAGCGAACGCTAACTACAGAGCGAACACTAACTACAGAGCGAACACTAACCACAGAGCGAACACTAACCACAGAGCGAACACTAACCACAGAGCGAACACTAACTACAGAGTAAACACTAACTACAGAGCGAACACTAACCACAGAGCGAACACTAACTACAGAGCGAACACTAACTACAGAGCGAACACTAACCACAAAGCGAACACTAACTACAGAGCGAACACTAACGACAGGGTGAACACTAACTACAGAGAGAACACTAACTACAGAGCGAACACTAACTACAGAGCGAACACTAACGACAGGGTGAACACTAACTACAGAGAGAACACTAACTACAGAGCGAACACTAACGACAGGGTGAACACTAACTACAGAGAGAACACTAACGACAGAGCGAACACTAACCACAGAGAGAACACTAACCACAGAGCGAACACTAACTACAGAGAGAACACTAACCACAGAGCGAACACTAACTACAGAGTAAACACTAACTACAGAGCGAACACTAACCACAGAGCGAACACTAACGACAGGGTGAACACTAACTACAGAGCGAACACTAACCACAGAGCGAACACTAACGACAGGGTGAACACTAACTACAGAGAGAACACTAACGACAGAGCGAACACTAACGACAGAGAGAACACTAACCACAGAGCGAACACTAACTACAGAGAGAACACTAACCACAGAGCGAACACTAACTACAGAGTAAACACTAACTACAGAGCGAACACTAACGACAGGGTGAACACTAACTACAGAGAGAACACTAACGACAGAGCGAACACTAACCACAGAGAGAACACTAACTACAGAGTAAACACTAACTACAGAGCGAACACTAACTACAGAGCGAACACTAACCACAAAGCGAACACTAACTACAGAGCGAACACTAACTACAGAGAGAACACTAACCACAGACCCGTTTTCCAGTGGGGTGATTCCCGTGGTCGGTTGTCCCCTACGCCCCACTCTACTTGGCCTGGGTGTGACGATGCTCAGCCCAGGTTCTTCTGAGTTGACCATGAGGCCTGTGGTAAAGATCTGAGATGAAAGCCTCTCTGTGTGACCCCCCGCCCCGCGCCGCTGATACGTTTCCCTGGTGTATGGGCCCTGAGGCCCCCGTCTCCTGCCCCGTGTTTCCTCTGGTACTGACTGTGTGGGGTCGTATTTACACACTTCTGAAGATGGAGCATTTCTCATTGTCGAGGCACATGGGCTGGACCGTCTCCCTCCTCTCCCTCCTGGTCTGCTCTCTTTCCCAAACCCCGCTTGTTTCCACGCAGGAAGCTCGGCTTCAGTCCTGTCTGGGAACAGGAACTCTGAGGGCACAGTTCGGGAATTCTTTATCCGCAGATCTAACAGACAGATTTGACATTCTCCCACAAAACCTCCCAATTCCTGGAATCCTGGAAAACCTCAGATATTCCGGTACACAGCGGGATGTTAATACTTCCCTTCAGGACTGCTCCACTGACCGTACAGGACCCTCTGTAGGTGTACAGGTCCAGACTGTAGTCCATCTGTTTCTCTGTGTACTGTATTACCCTGTTCTTCAATGGTCAGGACCCCCACAGGACCCCCACAGAGCAGGTATGATGTGGGTGGTGGATCATTCTCAGTACTGCAGTGACACTGACGTGGTGGTGGTGTGTTAGTGTGGGTGGTGCTGGTGTGAGTGGATCAGACACAGCAGTGCTGCTGGACACCTCAGTGTCACTGCTGGACTAAGTATCGTCCACCAACCAACACAGTGTCTAACACTCCAGCAGCACTGCTGTGTCTGATCCACTCACACCAGCACCACCCACACTAACACACCACCACCACGTCAGTGTCACTGCAGTGCTGAGAATGATCCTCCACCTAGATCCATGGAAAACCTTCACCAGTGTCATCACCAGCTCCAGTCGATATTCTGCCCTGACGAGACCTTCATTGATGCCTTCATACAAGGCATTTCTGTGGCAGTGCCAATGTCCATGCCCATCCCGTCTGTTAAACAGGTCACTGTGGCGGCCGGCCCACCCCTTCACCTGAGATGGATAACTTTAATTAGAGCTGGTGGCAGAGGCGCTTCAGCAGGAGGCGCAGAGGAGGGCAGCTCCCGAGCCAGCCAGGAGTGAGAGGAGGCTGCTTCCTGCTAACGTCACCTCCAGCATCTACATCTAACACCCCGGGGGGAGGGCTGGCGGTGCTGCGGAATGAGGGCCATATGAATTCTGCAACAGCTGGCGGCTGTCTGAGGAGAGAGCTAGCACAAACAACACCCCCACCCGAAACCGCAGCCCCAGCTCAGAAAGATCGATCAGCAGCTCCTCCGTTTATAAACTCCGCACGAGAGAACGTTCCAGAGAGCACGCCCGGCAGGCAGGCCAACAGCTTAATAAACCATTAGCTCAGACGGCAGAACCGGCAGAACCCGGCAGAACCCAGCAGAACCCACGGGGGGTCACGTCTCAGACGTGTTTGAATTACAGACATTCAGCTAACACGCTAACAGCGCTAATGCTACTATGGACCCTGCATTACCAATAACACCAAGAACTGTCTAGAACATTACATCTGTATTAATGTATTATCTCAGCTGTTAACGTTAGCTAGTGATAAACACCAAGGACTATCTAGAACGTTATATCTCTAATAATACATGATCTCAGCTGTTAGCACCAGCTAGCGTGAAATACAAACTATCTAGAACATTTTATCTCTATTTAAACATGATCTGTGCTGTTGCCATCGGTTAGTGCTCAACACCAAGAGCTATCTAGAACGTTATATCTCTATTAATAGATGACCCCAGCTGGTATGGGGGGCTGATGTGAGAATTAGTTATTGGTGTATGTGGTCTCAGTTTTGTTTTAAAAATTGCGGAATGTAACAATAACATTTAATCAACTCCTACATCTCAAACCGGGTGGGGGTTCTCACCAGGTGGGTGTGACACAATCAATTACTGCACAGCTTGCCTCAATCTGATTGGTTGCTGCTTAGTGAGAGATGATATAGACCAGAGAGATGGTTGGCCTCAGTTCTCTGATGTGTCTGGTACATCATGGTCTCTCACCGGTTCTGAACAAACATGTAGCAGGTGTGAGCTAGAACCTTTGTGGGTCAGTATTGCAGGAGCTCCACCTGCAGCAGAGGCCAGACATCAGACTCCGTGTCAAACCCAGGACAGCTTTGACCCGTTTGTCCTGTGGTGGAAAGCAGGGAGCTGGCGGAGGTGTTCCGAGAGGTAGCTAGAAGCCGTGTCGGGTCAGGAGCAGGACCGAGAGCAGGCTTGGTGGTTCCATCACATTGGTGAGGTGGTGCACCGCGACTTTGTCCCTCAGGCTCAGACCAGGCCAGGTTCTCCTGCACCGTCATCATTCGGTATAAATGACCAGAAATGTGGCACGACGGCAATCCGAAGGTAAAGCTTCCCAGCATGCTACAGTTCAGCGTTGCCAGACCAGCTGTGGTGAGAGAGAGGAGATGGCTGCCGGTGATAAGGCGAGTTACGGTTCTTACACCAAAGAAGGAAAACAGTTCGGAGTCAGTGGGTGCCCAGATAGCGAGTCTATACGGGTCTGCCAGCGTGATAAGGTTGGCACCTTCCTGACTGTTTGCCACTGCTAAAAAGAAAGACTAGGTCTGAAACATGGCTCAGCTGGAAATCTGACACAATAAAGGAGTCAGTAAATCAGACTGAGAGTTTAAACAAACAAAAAAAACGTTATGTAATACACTCTGCAAAACACCAGAGGACTCCCACGTTAGCCTTAGTGCGCTAGCAGTGTTCTGCTATCCTCTTGCTGTGAGGGCTCTAATGTTAGCCAGCTAGATAGCATACCTAGCCAGCGTTAGCACTCAATGGCTAACCAAACCATTACCCTTGATACAGAGTGGGGTTTAGGTTTCATGCTGTGTACCCACATCTTCATGTTTTGGTTGGTAGACCAGCTAAATTTAAGATAGGCAGAGTTAACTAGACATCACTACCTGAGCTAGACCTCTCTACCTGAGCTAGACCTCTCTACCTGAGCTAGACCTCTCTACCTGAGCTAGACCTCTCTACCTGAGCTAGACAGCTCTACCTGAGCTAGACCTCTCTACCTGAGCTAGACCTCTCTACCTGAGCTAGACCTCTCTACCTGAGCTAGAGAGCTCTACCTTAGCTAGACAGCTCTACCTGAGCTAAACAGCTCTACCTGAGCTACATATCTCCACCTTAGCTAGACAGCTCTACCTGAGCTACATATCTCCACCTTAGCTAGACAGCTCTACCTTAGCTACATATCTCCACCTTAGCTAGAGAGCTCTATCTTAGCTAGACATCTCTACCTGAGCTAGATAAGATAACACTTTATTGATCCCGAAGGAAATTGCAGAGCTAGACATCTCTACCGTAGCTAGACAGCTCTACCTGCACTAGACATCTCTGTCTTAGCTAGCTAATTTAGCTCAGCAGGTAACACCACTACCTGTCTGAGAACCACCACCCGTGTGGGAGACTGGAGTTCGAATCCTAGTGTGGGTGATTACGCTGTGCTACACCAAGTCCTTGGGCAATACTCCTAACACTACACTGACCTACCTGTAATATGATTGACATTGTAAGTCGCTCTGGATAAGAGCGTCAGCTAAATGCCATAAATGTAAATGTAATTTTGCTAGTTGTCTGACAGATAAGTCTGATGAATGAAACAGAAAGATGTGGCCTAATAAAAACCCAAATCTATAACAGGGAGATCCGCAGAAAACCAGATTGACTTTTGTCAGTGGGTGCTAACGTTAGCTAGGCTAGCTAAATTAGCTGGCTAACATTACAGCCCACTAACACCAAACTGGTGTAAGAACTGTTACTGTCGGCAGACTCTCCTCTACTCTCCTCTCCTCTCCTCTCCTCTCCTCTCCTCCTTCTCACCACAAAGAGCTAGGATGATCTTTGGAGCTTCAGCCCACACAGTGGAGGTTTGAACCCAGACATGAAGGTCAGTACATCACATCTTAACAAGTGAACCATGACAGCTCATGATCCGCCTGCTGGCCACACCATCGCCACCCTCCCACCCTGCTTGCTGGATTTGGCTGCCTTCTGCTTCTTCCTCTTCCCCAAAATGAAATTCAAATTGACGTTTGCTGCTTTGACACGGTGGAGGAGAGCCAGTGCTAATCCAAGATGGTGCTTGACGTCTTTATATAACAGGCCTTCCAGGGAGAGTGGCAGACGAGGAAGGAACGCCGGGAGCAGTGCATCTGCTACTTTAAAGGGATGGTGGCCAAATGTAGATCAGAGACGGTTTGGGCTTTTACTGATGCAGTCTCTGAACTTTATGATCTCACCTCATAGTCGAAATGAAGCCCCACCCCCTTGGGAAGTCAAAGCCAAAGGTAAAAGGTGCTTGCCCAGGTAGGGGACTGACCTCCAGTCTACAGGGTGAGTGGTGGAGGTGTTTCCCCTTTACGTTATACCAACCCCCACTGGCTCTGGCCAGGTCTGCGAGTTAACCCGTCTGAACCGGGCTGGCGCTCCACTCTGAACCCAGTCCGATTCGGTGCCACATCAAGGATTTCTGGCATTGGACTGACCACCGTCTGGCTCCAGAGATCCCAAACCAGGAAACTTGAATTATTGGCTAAATGAAGCTGTCCTCCTCTGAAGACGGATTACCGTAGGCTGTCTGGCGTTTGGCATCCGGGTCCCCAGGTGAATGATAAAAGCCGAAGCCATGATCCTATTAACCAGAAAGCTTTCTGTGTGGCAGTAATGAGATTTATCTCCCCATAGGGCCCCACAGACCTGCAGTACAGCAGCTCTGGGATAAATTACCTCAATAGACGGTGACCAGCATATCTGACCGATACAGATAAAAGAGAAGTCCGTATTCCATCTTCTCCCCCCGGTGAGAGGGGCTGAGCGCCGTTTCTGGTGGTCTCATATTAATGAGACGTCCCCTGCAGACGCTCAGGGCAACTCAGTTTAAATGATCCGGCTTCTGCCAGAGCTGTTCCCTGCCGTCTCCTGGGGGACTGGGGGCTGGACACAGGATTACATTACAGGACCACATGGGAACTGTGGCCTGTGTGGACCACCTGAGGAAGCGGATCCTCGGATGAGTGTATCCGGTAGGAACTGGATGGGAATGTCTGGTTATGAAGCACAGCAGGATTTATGATGTGTTGTTTAGTACAGGTGCAGGACTGAAGGGCTCAGGGTCTTGTCCAGTACCGCAGGGTTCTGCTGATACAGAGCCAGTCTCAGCTACATTACCACACACGTGAGTTCCCTGTAATCCACGTTGGGCTTCAGTGGTCCGTTAGTGAGGGGAGTGGTTATGTAGAGAACCACAGTAAGGTCAAAGGGCAGGCGTGGGCTGGAGGTTAGAGAACCAGCCTCGTGGGTCGCTGGTCCGAATAGTAATGAAGTGCCTTTCAACCCTAACCCTAACCATCGCCATAAGGTAGGGAGGCGCTGGTCCAGTCCTGGCTTTGTAGGCCTCAGAGTTTTAAACCTGATGCGGGCAACAACAGGAAGCCAGTGAAGGGAGCGCAGCAGTGGAGTGACGTGGGTGAACTTCGGAAGGTTGAAGATGAACACCAAGCACGGTTGTAGGTCGCTCTGGATAAAAACGCCTGCTAAGTGCCTTAAATGTAAATCATGTTTCAGACATCTGTCACATCTGTTTCTCTGGTTAATTTAACCAGGCTTTCTATTCACCTGCGACACAGGTATGCGACTGCTGCACAAGTTAGGGTGGAGAAGGAGAGTTCAAACAGGAAGCTGGTGAATATAAAGCTCGGCCCTTGTGATCGTTTGTGTAATATGACATCACTAACACTACCAGCTAACCAGCACCCCGCAGCTATACCTCCATCCAGTTAGCCAGACTAGCCCTGCTGTAGCGTCATTAAACCAACCTGTAGGGAAGCACATGCCCCAGATTCACACACGGCCGATCAGGTGCCACGGCTGATCGTCTCTGCGGACGGCTGAAGGACAGACCTCCCGTTTCTCTGTCCGTCACTCTTTGGGGACGTAGGGAAAACCATAGCCTGGCTTTTACTGTCAGACATGAAAACTGTGATGCAGCACCTTTTAGACCCGGGGCCACTAGTGTGTCCCACCCCAGTAAAGGGGCGTGGTCATTCAGACATTCAGGGAAGTGAGATGTGATCGGTCTGATCCATGTGCACCTGCAGATTCCATTTGTTTTACCTGGTTTGCCTGCTCTTCTTATGACTGAGAACTCTGTAGTGGAATATGGTTCTTTTAAAAACAGTCCAGTGTAGCACCAACAAGGGTTCCGCTATCGTGACAAGGCATAGAACCTTTAATACACTCTCAAAAAAAGCTGCCTCTTCAAACGTTCTCTAGTAAAGACCATGGTTCTACTGAGTCATTCACATGCATATGGTGAAATGGGTCTAGAGCATGAAGGAGAACGTGTTGCGTCGGTGTAAGGAACCGTCTCGCTGACCATGTTAGCTCTACCAGTCCCACCAACATTAGCCCCACATCAGAGCTTCTACGTTGTGGTTACTCAGCTGGGTTCTCCAGGCTCCAGTCCAGGCTGATTAACCGCTAGCCGTGACCTCTACCGAAGACCCCCTCTCTCCACTCACGGCTAACTCCCCCACGCTGGTCTGTTTAGTAACATCCTGTCCACATTCCTGGCTCCATGCTTGCTGGATGTATTCTAGGCGTCGAGGAGGAGTCATAGTTTACTGATCCCCAGACGCTCTGCAGGAGCTCTCAGGAATCTCCCCTCGCCTTTGATCCTCCTTACAGTATCCATTTAAATGGCATGCACATTATTGGAAAGCTGAGTTGTTTTTCCATCCACTACAGTTACGGATGAGGCTTCAGATGATGTAGCTGCCAGGATCTAAACGAGTGAGATGGAGAGATTTACCTGGGCCTCTGCTTTCAGCAGATCAGAGATCAGAGACAGGACGAACCGTGGCACCTAACTGCTGAACCTTCCACCTGGGATCGGGGAGCATGAAGGCAGCTCTGGGGGACTCTGGGATAATTTAGATTCGGCATTTTAGAATGTAGAAAGGGAGCTTCGGAAAGCTGTGCACCATGACCTGAAGGGCCAGTCATGTTTAGTCATCGCCCACCTACTGATAAGAGAAGCGCCACTGTGCTACACCACCTAACAGAAGCTCACAGCTGCCAGACATCAGCGTTTATTCGAAATGCGCTTCTTCACACGTCAGCTCTTAAGGTATTCAAACTTCTCCACCTCCTAGTGTTTATACTCCTTAGCTGTGTGTGGGTGTTTGCATTCCACATCTCAAGCTCCTTTCAGTTTTCCAAACTACACGAAAACATTAGTGGATGGAGACTCCGACCGTGTCTGTTGGAGAGCTGACAGCCAGCTGGACCAAAACTGAAGCCATGAACTCCAGACTGATAAGCACTTTCAGCCAGAACAGTCCTCAGTCACCACATACACGATCAGCCATAGCATTAGAACCACCTCCTCGTACACTATACTGCCAAAACTATTCACCCCCCCGTCCAGATCACCGAGTTCCGATGTTCCAGTCACCTCCATGGCCACAGGTGTATAAACCCAGCACCTAGACCTGCAGACTGCTCCTACAGGCGTTAGAGAGAGAACGGGTCGCTCTCAGGAGCTCAGTGAACTCCAGCGTGGTACCGTGATAGGATCCACCTGTGCTACAAGTCCAGTGGTGAAATTCCCTCCTACTAAATATTCCACAGTCCACTGTCAGTGGGATTAGAACACAGTGGGAGTGATGGGGAACGACAGCAGCTCAGCCAGGAAGTGTTAGACCATGTACAATGACAGAGCGGGGTCAGTGGATACTGGGGGTCATAGGTCACAGAGGTCACCAACTTTCTCCAGAGTCCATCACTACAGACCTCCAAACTTCATGTGTCCTTCAGATCAGCTCAGGAACAGTGTGTAGAGCTTCATGGAATGGGTTTCCATGGCGAGCAGCTGCATCCCAGCCTCATATCACCAAGCGCAGTGCAGAGCGTGGAACATCAACTTAACACTGGGCTGTTGATGAGCTGGGTAACCGGACCATGTGTTTTGGAATCAGGGAGGTGGGCGTCCAGAACCAAGACTGACGGACCCTGCTGTAGCCGCCTCCCCCTCCTACTCCTTTATTAATTAACTCAGCTGAACAACGTTTAATCCTGAAGACCCCACAGTTTCACAAACATTTCACACTCCCAACACCAGCAACACAGCAGCCACCTTCTACACCCTCCATAAACCAGAAAGACCCGGAACTCCACCCAGCTACACCAAGAGGGACGGGCAGCAAAGCCTGGCATGAGCAGCGCCATGACACCACATACAAACAATAAGCATACTTACAGCGGGCATTACCCATCCTCCGAGCTCAGGGGGAACAACCTCTCCAGAGCTACTTCCTGCTCAGGAGGACCAGCAAGAGCAAACCCCTACTCAGACCCCTACTGGACTGGAGGGGAACTACACTCTAAAGTTAGAACTACAGTACAGACCTGTAGCCATATCCGTCACCTGTCTCCTGGGTGGACTGCATCCAGCTTCTGTTCCCTTTTCACTGAAATGTGTCTTCAGGGTGAACAGATCATGGTTCTGCCTCCACTAACCTTCTGTACACGGGGCTTCTCCCCACCCTCTCTTTAAACGCAGGTTATTCCAGCGTGCTGCTGGTACATACGTCTAATAATCATTATTATATTATAATATATTAAATTAAATTAAATTAAATTAAATTAAATTAAATTAAATTAAATTAAATTAAATTATATTTTTCTGTTTCTACTCATCAGTGATATACTAAACACAGCTGTACTGCCGTATACTGACCTGTACACAGAGACGTCTGAGGATCTAAGTTTTATACTTGTACTGGGTGTTTAGATGGAGATACTTTAGAAGTGTACATAACACCATCCAGTTCAGCATTAGTCTGGAAATCTTAATTTGTCAGGTTTTAATCCTGACTAGGATTAAATCTGAACCTGGTCGTACTTTAGAATGCAAAAATAGTAGTTACTTAAAGCAGAACTACAGGTGTACTAGCTTTTAAAGCAGCTACTTATCTAGCCATTAACTGAGGGTATATATTAAAGTATACTCTTCTACTGAAAGGTGGGAAGGAAATATATAACTACTCTCGGTATAGACCCTGATTTATTTTAGTGTACCTACAGTACAAAGGTGTACCCTAGAACTCTGACTTTACTACTCCTACATCTAAAGTCTTCCTGAAGTGAACCTTTGTGAACTAGAGCGTGTCCCCTAGTGCCAGGAAGTCCTGAAATCCGACACTGATAAGTGGCTACTGCTTAGTGTACTTATTATTAGAGACCCTTTAAGTCGACGGACAACAGTGTCGTAAAAAACAAACTTAGAAAAGGCTTAGAAAAATGCAGAAGAACTGTAAGAATGTAAAAGACATGTTAATAATTATTAAAGGGAATTATAAATATATATGTCAGTTCTAGCTGGGCTGTCTGAAGTAATAATGTAGTGGAGACGTTTTATTATAACTCTGTTATTTTAGAACCTAAATTACAGATATGTTTATTTATTGGTCTACAGCTGAGATTATATTTATATAAAGATACGTACAGTCACTAATACGCCTGCTGATAAACGAGAGATGATGATTTCAGCACGGGTAGTATAATAATTAAATGGTTTCAGGTCTACCGTTTTTCTTTTCATCTAAAATAATTTAAATTTGGATTAATCTGGTTTTATTTATCAGCTCGTTATTTATGAGAGATGAAAGGTGCAGGGTCCTCCTACTGAAGAAGCTGTTAGAAGGGAAATAAAGACAGGCTGTAAATACGAGCTGCTGCCCGACGCTACGCTCTGTAACTAAAACAGACTCGAGATTAGATCAATCATCATAAGCCCCGCCTCTTTAGTTCAGAAACATGTTCCTGTGACTCTGCTGACTCTCTAAATGAGGAGATCAGATCTGAACCGTGTGCAGACTGATTTACTGAGTACTAGATAATGTACACGGAGAAACATGAAGGAGTAGTCGAACCGCCGACCAGGACGGGCCAATCTGATCCGACTAGCTGTCGGGTACAGCCCTTATTATTACAGAGGTATACTCAGGAATACTCCAGTATACTTTATCAGGGTTACTACTGTATCGGCTGAGCTCTCGGCCCTGCTGGATCTCTCCGCTCACTGCTGGTACAGTGAGGGAAATCTGACCAGAGGGGTGATGCTGCAGCTGCGTCCAGGAGTCTGGATCGGACAGTGTTGGATTTGAGTAGCCTTGTGTAAATGTTAGTCCTGACGAGCGTGTCAGAGCGCTACCCTGCTACCCTACAGTCCTACCGTCTATTCAACACCTGCAAATCCAAACTCTGCTGGGAAACACCAGCCAGCCATCATGTTTGATCCACAGTGAACAGATCCTGTCGCAGCTCTGTGACAAATACATCGCTTCTGTTTCTGTTCATGTGCATCAGACAAGCTAGTACGTTAGCCTAATCTCGCTAGCAAGCTCTTTTAGCCAGCAGCCTGCTAGCTTCACATGTTCTGGCCTGCCGTACTTTCTCCTGGATAAAGTGAAATCTGAAGAAACCCTATGAGATCAAACGGGCTGTGATTGGTCAGTCTGCAGGTCAGAACCGCCCCGTCCTGTTAAAGTTTCGGCCGCACTGAGTGACGAAGCCTTCCAGAGTCCCTGACCAACATGCTGTCTGAGCGATGATTGAAGCATGTCCCCAAATCACAGTCAATTCCCACAGCATGCATCCAGCAGGTGAAACACGTCGTCCATCTCAAAGCCGAGAGGAGGAGAGCGGGTTTCTCATCCCGGTGGTCACTATGGTAACATGCGCATGGATGAATCCCCTCGCTATCCGAGTGAGCATCAAACTGACGAGTGCATCCAGGAGTAAACACCTCAAGGAAGTCAACTGTCCCAAACGTGGCGTGTGACGGGGCGTAGGTGTGAGATGGACCCCAGGGTAAGACCCGGTCTCGGTCGTCTCTCCACATGTGCTTGAACCAAGCAGCTGTGCGAAGCAGGGGAGCTAAGGAGGTCACTTCAGCGTGGCAGAGAGGGGGTTACTGTTGTGGTGGACAGTAATATTTTCCACATGACAATAGTCCAGTTCCAGGAACACTGCGTCCAGAACAGCTTCTCGGGGATGTTGCGCTGAAGCCGCCAGAAGCAGCCCATCAGTAAACAGTTAAAGGATCCGCTTAGTGTCATGGAGAGGTCGTCAAGTGCTGCTTATGCAGTTTCACAAACCAGTGACTGGAAGAGCTGCTGGCAAACCGCGTCACACCACCGCTCCTACACAGCGAGCATCATCACATCCTCAAGCTGTATATACATACAGTTTATATATATATTCATCTCCCCAGACAGTAACCACACCCGCTGGTACTGACCCGTACCTAACACCCTGTAACTCCTCCACCAGCACCAGCTGGAAGTGGACCGTACATGGACCGGACGAGAGAGAACTGGTCAGGTGGTCCAGATGTGGTGGAGGCCTTCCCTGGCACAGTTCCGAGGAGAATTCCCTGTAGGCTGGGATTGTATCCACTGCTGGTAGACCCGTATGACCGTACGCTTCCATACACCTGCAGATTCAGCTACTTGGTCACACTATGGTCTTTGGCCACGCCCACATGCAGTCCCTCCTTTTAGCCAATCATTAACATCTGCTCTGGAGCCATTTTCCACACATGGAACGAGACATTCCCTGCACTGTAGCACCTCCTCCCAATCTATGGATCCCGTCACTCACACCCCACAGGGGTTTATAGCTCCATCGTCCTCGTGCAGCGCCACCTGGAGGAGCCTGAAGGTACTGCCATCTTAAACAGGCTTCTATCCACTGCCTCCAAAAGCATGCTATGGTAGTATCTGCATGACCGGTATGGCACGTAATGTGTTGAAAAGACCATCCCGTTTCCGGGAGCACTATGATCCGACCTCTCTCCAACTCCCCAACTTCTCTGAGGTATATACTTCACTCGTGGAGGATGCTATGAACACAAGTACATGAGTCAGAATGGAAAGCACGCCCAGCGGGACACACTGATGTAGTCAGTCAGGTACGGAGATAAGGCCCATCACTGCTGAGATCACAGGCACGGTCAAGCGGGAAACTTGAATCATTTGGATACCACACAAAGTCAAACCTACCCACCAAGATTCATTCCTGACAATTCATTCCTTCTTGGGGCAACGATTTTCTCTGTACCTGACTGACCCAAAACCCACCATTACAGACCTCCAGCGAGCAGTGGTGTCCTCCATCAGTCCTCCTGTTAGTGCAGCACCATCGGCAGACGGCTGCACCACGCAGGACTACATGCACACAGACCGTTACCACGACTGTCCTTAGCACCACGTCACCGTCACCAAACACTGCAGTGGTGTCGTACCAGACTGTCATGGAGTGACTCAGAATGGCAGCGGGTCATCTTCAGTGACGAGTCCCGCTTTAGTCTTGGTGGAGACGCCCAACGAATCCGTGTGTGGAGGCACCGTGGTCAGCACCAAGATGGACGGTTTGTAGTCATATGTCCAGAAGACCTGGTGTCACTCCACCTCCACCCCTACCGCACCATCTGCAGGAACTGTGTGAGGATGTTCAAGCTGCATGGGATGGATTATCACAGGACTCCATCAGGAACCTCTACAGCTCCATACCGAGACGTCTGGCGTGTTGGGTGAGCAAACACGGCGGCCCGACGCCATACTGAGAGACAGACTTCTGTATGTGTAGCTCAATAAATATTGATCATATCAGTCTAAATTTATCATCAGTTATTGATCCTGGTTTCTGAATAATGCTGTGTCACTACAAACTCAGAAAAGTGCAGAAACGTTTCTCCCATGAGAAGCAATGAGTTGTTGTGGTTAATAAAGAGCGGCTACATTAGCATTCAGACCTGCCACCACCCCCCCACCCCCACCCCCACCCCCACCCCCCAGCATTTTTCTCTGTCCTCAGGTAACTTCCGAGGCTTTAAGAATGGAGATTAATGCTCAGAACTCGCCCTGAGCATCATTCAGTCCCCATAATCAGCAACAGTTGGGATCCCTCCAGCTCCTACAGAGCCAGGGATTTATTAGCATGTCCCCCGGACGGTGTGATTAGCGCTGTTTGGCCGTTGGACTGAATGAGCATGCCTGGTAAAGACCTCCATCAGCAGAAGGTGTGGGAGCTGATCTATCATGGTTCCTTTGTTCAGAGGTGTGAGTGATCATCAGGATCGAACCCCAGCTGCCCTACAAACCAGCACACCACACAGAGAGGTCATCAATCACCCCTACATCTACCACCGGCACCAGATCTACATCCACATTAATCACACCCAGAGAGAGAGAGAGAGAGGGAGAGAGGGAGAGAGAGAGAGAGAGAGAGAGGGAGAGGGAGAGAGAGAGAGAGAGAGAGAGAGAGAGAGAGAGAGAGAGAGAGGGAGATACAGAGAGAAGGACAGAGACAGACAAACAAAGAGAGAGAGAGAGAGAGCGAGAGGGAGAGAGAGAGAGAGAGAGAGAGAGAGAGAGAGAGAGAGAGAGAGAGAGAGAGAGAGAGGGAGATACAGAGAGAAGGACAGAGACAGACAAACAAAGAGAGAGAGAGAGAGAGAGAGAGAGAGAGTGAGAGGGAGAGAGAGAGAGAGAGAGAGAGAGAGAGAGAGAGGGAGATACAGAGAGAAGGACAGAGACAGACAAAGAGAGAGAGAGAGAGAGAGAGAGAGAGAGAGAGAGTGAGAGGGAGAGAGAGAGAGAGAGAGAGAGAGAGAGGGAGATACAGAGAGAAGGACAGAGACAGACAAACAAAGAGAGAGAGAGAGAGAGAGAGAGAGAGAGAGAGAGAGAGAGAGAGAGAGAGGGAGAGGAAGAAAGAGGGGAGAGATCTGTGACACTATATGGATCTCACTTCTTCAAATACACGGCCCTGTTCCGGGTCTAAGAAGCTGCTCCTGAGGGAACTCCTGAAGAACCATGATTACGGTGATTACGGCTGATGAAGGTTCTAGAAGCTGTTATTCAACACTACATACATAACACTACCTAACATTCATAACACTACATTCATAACACTACATACATAACACTACCTAACATTCATAACACTACATTCATAACACTACATACATAACACTACCTTACATTCATAACACTACATTCATAACACTACATTCATAACACTACATACATAACACTACCTTACATTCATAACACTACATTCATAACACTACATTCATAACACTACATACATAACACTACCTAACATTCATAACACTACATTCATAACACTACATACATAACACTACCTAACATTCATAACACTACATTCATAACACTACATACATAACACTACCTAACATTCATAACACTACATTCATAACACTACATTCACAACACTACCTAACATTCATAACGCTACCTAACACTCATAACACTACATTCATAACGCTACCTAACATTCATAACACTACATTCACAACGCTACCTAACATTCATAACGCTACCTAACATTCACAACGCTACCTAACATTCATAACGCTACCTAACATTCATAACACTACATTCACAACACTACCTAACATTCATAACGCTACCTAACACTCATAACACTACATTCATAATGCTACCTAACACTCATAACACTACATTCACAACACTACCTAACATTCATAACGCTACCTAACACTCATAACACTACATACATAACACTACCTAACATTCATAACACTACATTCATAACGCTACCTAACATTCATAACGTAAATAAAATCATAAATTACATACATAACATACCTAACATTCAAGAACACTACATTTCAAACGCTACTAACCTCTAAAATACAGACATAAACGGTACTAAACA
>JAMWET010003020.1:0-45507 GCA_024036415.1 Prochilodus magdalenae
TTGTCCAGGTGGGTGAGCGCCAGGTGAAGGGTGGTGGATATGGTGTCGTCCGTTGAGTGGTTAGGACAGTACGCGAACTGCAGAGGATCTAGTGAGGGAGGCAGCAGGGTCTTGATGTGCCTCATAAGCCTCTCAAAGCACTTCATGATGATGGGTATGAGTGCTTGGGTGGATGATGGGTATAGTTGTTGAGGCAGGACACTGAAGACTTCTTCGGCACAGGTATGATGGTGGTTGCCTTGAGACACGTTGAACGGTGGCACTGCTCAGGGAGATGCTGGTCTGCACATTCCCTGAGCACTCTACCAGGAATGTTGTCTGGTCCAGCGGCTTTCCGTGGGTTAACTCAACACCTGGTCGTCAGAAGGAGGGGTGGTCTTCCTTGGTGCCACGCCTTTCTGTGTCTCAAACCGGGCGTAGAAGTGGTTCAGCACATCTGGAAGGGAGGCATCACTGTCACAGGCGATTGTGGTGTTGTCCTGTAGTTAGTGATGGCCTGGATGCCCTGCCACATGCGCCGTGTGTCACCACTGTTTCTGAAGTGGCTGTGGATGCTCTGACCATGTGCGCACTTTGCCTCTCTGATGGCCCGGGACTTTCCTTAGGGCCACCTTCTCTCCTGCTTCTAGTCTCTAGCCTTCAGCAGAGCACGGACCTCTGCAGTCATCCACGGCTTCTGGTAGGGGCGTGTGGTGATGGTCTTTGAGACGGTCACATCATCTATGCACTTGCTGATGTAGCTGGTCACAGATGAAGTGTACTCCTCCAAGTCTGTGGTGGTGCTGTAGGTTGCAGCCTCACTAAACATTTGCCAGTCAGTGTGCTCAAAGCAGTCCTGAAGAGCAGAGATGGCTCCTGATGGCCAAGTTCTCACCTGCTTTAGAACCGGCTTTGATCGTCTGACGAGCGGTCTGTATGCTGGAATTAGCATAACAGAGATGTGATCCGAGTATCCGCGTTCGCTCCTCTCGTAGCAAAGTTCACATGTTGGTGGAATTTAGGGAGAACTGACTTGAGATTCACATGGTTGAAATCTCCAGCAACAATAAACAGTCCGTCAGGGTGTGTGTTCTGCAGTCCGCTGATAGCGCTGTACAGCTCACAGAGCGAGTCTTTAGCGGTAGCGCCGGGTGGAATATAGACACTGATGATCAGCACTGTGGTGAATTCCCTCAGTAAATAAAACGGTCTACACCTGACGATCATAGACTCCACTAGAGGTGAGCAGTAACTAGAGACTAGTACAGAATTGTTGCACCATTCTGTGTTGATGTAAACACACAGTCCTCCACCACAGGTCCTACCGCACAGGGCTTAGTTTCAGTCAGCACAAAACAAAGCTAGTCCGTCCAGTTGAATGGCGGCATTGGGAACTCTGTCACTCAGCCACTTCTCAGCGAAGACAAAGACGCAGCAGTCTGTAGATTCTCGTCTAGTCAGGGAATCAAACAACTGTCTGTATTGACCAAGCAGCCGACCCTGATTACCATTTACATTTACAGTATTTAGCTGACGCTCTTATCCAGAGCAACTTACAAGGTTAATCATATTACAGTGTAGTGTTAGGAGCCTTGCATCCTTGATGAAGGATTTTTAACCTAGCCATCACTACTTTACCGGCAAAGTATTGACGAGCGCTGAGCTATTATCAAGGCGAGATTTATTTGACAAATTTGTAATCAACCACAGCAGCAACAACAGCAAAGTGGACATAACAAAAAGGCAAGGCAGAGACACACTCAGTAAACAGGCAAGAGTCAAAACCAAGCAGTCGGATCAGCAAAGGTACCAAAAGGGAAAGGAACAAAACTGATAAGGTAAACAGAAAAGAAGTGTAAAAAGTCCCTGGTACACAGCAGCAGTCTTTTACATTGTGGTAAAATGTCAGTATGAATGGACCAATATAAATGGGCCAGAATTGCTTGGAAAAAAATTGGATTCCATTCACTTCACTACATAAAAATTAAACTAGATTTTTGCACTCTTTTGTAAAGCTTCTGTTTTTGGGAATAGTATACGACAGTAGGTGTGCTTTGTAGGTATAAATCTATGACTGCAGCCCATCTATAGTCCACAATTTAACAGTGCCCTCTACACCATCGACTGAAGGAGAAGCACCACCATAGGAGATCCGCTGACCACATAACAATTTCATGGTGGATCTTCCTCAGCACAGACATCGAAATATATCTTGGCACTGCAGCGTTCCAGAGAAGATACAGAGAAGTATACTAGCAGGTCAGTGGTGGTTCCTTTTCATTGATGATGAGGTAGATGAATTGTGCAGCAACAGATGGTCTGTATTCAAAAAGAGCATTCTCTGCAAAAGAGAGTAAGTCGAATTCAGAAAGAGATCAAAACCAGAGATACAAGCTGAAAACAGTAGGGAAACACTCAGAATCGCAAATCGGTTTGGCAAAACTTCACTATTCATGAGCTCTCCCCAAAAAACAAAAAACATTTTTTTTGTTTTTTTTTTCATTCTAGAGCCAAGTCATAGGGGTGTAAATGAACATGTAAAACCAAATCTGGCCATTTTTCACATTAAGCAAAGTCACATACATTCTATGTGGACCATACAGAGCAATTAAACATGCTGAATAAATGGATCATGTTCCACCCTTAATGAATAAATAATAAACCCACCAGTGTTTTTAAACAACATTAACAAGTTATACCAGTTTGACCCTTCATACCTCCTCTAGTGCCAGGCTAGTCTGCTTCTGCTAAACTCATTATTAAATAAAAAGCTGCAGCCAGAAGGAGGTGTGGGGTTGCAGTGCTGTTGGGAAGGCAGATAAAGGTTACCAGGATCAATAACTGATGATAAATTTAGACTGATATGATCATGTTAATGCAACATGCCAGACATATCAGTATGGAGTTGTAGAGGTTCCTAATGGTGTCATGCGATAATCCATCCCAAGCTTGAATATTTTCATGCAGTTTCTGGACAAGTGACATGTGACAACAAATTGTCTCCACCAAGACAAAAGCGAGACTCGTCACTGAAGATGCCCTGCTGCCATTCTGAGTCACTGCATAACAGTCTGGCACGACACCAATGCAGTCATTGGTGACACTGATGTGGTGTTAAGGGCAGTCATAATAACAGCCTGTTTGCATGTAGTCCTGCATTATAGAACTGTCTGCAAATGGTGCTGGCACTAACATATTAGTCTATCTATACGAACATACAAGTGCTGGCCATAAAATTAGAATATCATGAAAAAGTTGATTTATTTCAGTAATTCCATTCAAAAAGTGAAACTTGTATATTATATTCATTCATTACACACAGATTGATATATTTCAAGTGTTTATTTCTTTTAATTTTGATGAATATAACTGACAACTAATGAAAATCCCAAATTCCGTATGTTAGAAAATTAGAACATCACTTAAGACCAATACAAAAAAGGATTTTTAGAAATGTTGGCCAACTGAAGAGTATGAACATGAAAAGTATGAGCATGTACACACTCTGTACCTAGTTGGGGCTCGTTTTGCGTGTTTTACTGCAGAAATGCGGCGTGGCATCGAGTCGATCCTTCTGTGGCACTGCTCATGTGTTTTGAGAGCCCAGGTTGCTCTGATAGTGGCCTTCAGCTCTTCTGCATTGTTGGGTCTAGCGTATCGCATCTTCCTCTTAAGGTCAGGTGAGTTTGCTGGCCAATTAAGAACAGGGATACCATGGTCCTTAAATCAGGTACTGGTAGCTTTGGCACTGTGTGCAGGTGCCAAGTCCTGTTGGAAAATGAAATCTGCATCTCCATAAAGTTGGTCAGCAGCAGGAAGCAGGAAGTGCTCTAAAACTTCCTGGTGGACGGCTGCGTTGACCTTGGACCTCAGAAAACACAGTGTAACAGCAGATGACATGGCACCCCAAACCATCACTGACTGTGGAAACTTTACACTGGACCTCAAGCAATGTGCATTCTGTGCCTCTCCTCTCTTCCTCCAGACTCTGGGACCTTGATTTCCAAAGGAAATGCAAAATTTACTTTCATCAGAGAACAGAACTCTGGACCACTCAGCAGCAGTCCAGTCCTTTTTGTCTTAAGCTCATCTTTATCTTTATATTGCCTTCATCGAGCAGGATACATGCAAAGCCGCCTTAACGCTGCCTAATGGTGCGTAGCGCCACCTACTGCATGTCTCAGGTGAGGCCAGCAAATGGGTGTTTCTACAAAAGGGTCTTAGTCAGTCACTCAGTCAGTGATTCAGTAAGAGCTGCAGCTGGCCTGACGGGCGGTCCAGGAAAATTCAGCTTTCCGTCATATATCCAGCTATCTGTTCCTCCTAAGTGTGTGCTAGGATGCTGTGAGTGTCCCCCTAATTTGCTACAGTTATGTGCGTATGTGTGCTTATAGGAGAGTCTGAGTAGCGTGTTGGTAAACACTTGGCTCCATTACCCCTTTGATTACAGTTCTTCAGCAGTTAATTCTAGGGCTACACAATATATCGTAGCGTTGTCATGGCAATGTGTGCACGCACAATAGTCATATCGCAGGAGGTGCGATGTCTAGTAAGACGAATGAAACATGTGATGCTACAGCTGTTTTGCTGCTTGATACGACAAAATCAATCTCTGATTTAAGACTTCTCAGGTACACAGAGAAGAGCAGGCACAGCTTTCAGCTGGTTGTGTGTTTGGTGCATTGAAACCAATTTTAGAGCATTAAAATAGAAAACACGATTTACACCATGTAATTTCTCAGCTTTTCTAAATATTAAAGATGTCATCTGATGAGAACTCCTAAATATTTGTTTCACTTTACAATATATGTTGCAGGATATTTCCAGATACTTAAATGTGGTGTTTCTGTTCATTTTAGCTTAAAATGAATATTTGTGTGAAACAAGATTTGGCAAAAATATAAAACATATAATGTCATATGTGGAAATGTTGTATATTCTCTTTTCTGTCCAAACAGACCAATAATACTTAACTGAACAATTCTCATTTTGTATCATTAAATGGTTAGAATATATATTTGGTGTTATTTGAGCATGTCACCAACAGAAACGACATAATTTACAGCATTTAAAAAGTACCAGCTGACGGAGATGGAATGGCGTTATGAGCCTTTAATGATCAAAGGTATACTTGTAAAGGTCATTTCAATAAAGAAATAAGCACCTTTTAAACATATGGCTACACACATGCACATACACACTCCTCCCCTCCTTTTCCTCCACTATCTGATGTGGCAGCTCTCCAGAGAGCAGTAACAATCTAGTGCAGAAAGCACTTCTGGCTCTGCACTGACACCTGAACTCTCTACAGAGAGCCCATGAATGCTGTGGCCTCAGGATATGCAGAGTGAAATGTTACCTGATGTGACCTGTACACTTCAGTGCAAGACAAAAGGGACCAAATTTAAAATGGCAAGACATCAAGCTTTTTTTAATCAGGCTGATAAGAGACATGAAGTACATGTCCACTTTTTGTCCACGTGAGGCTGGGCGCTCTCTTTAGCTGTAAGTAAGTGTATGTCTCTAGCTGTAAGTATGTCCCCAGTTCTAAGTGAGTACTTTACTCCTCTAGCCCTATGTGAACTTGGGTATCTTCTAGATGAACACTGTGTCTAGGTGTTTTATTGCGTGTACATGTTGGTGGTATGCGGTCAGTGGAAAACCAGAGATTCCATTAATTTCAGTGGAGCAGTGACACAATTCTGGGGCTGCCTGCATTGTTGGTCCCCTGACTGAAGGACTAAGCCAAACATTCTGTTAAGAATCAGCTGTTGCTCTGTGTGGGCACTGTCTAGCTGTAGGCAAAATCCTATTTCTGTAAATCTAGAACGTGCCTCATCCAATGGACCAGGGACCACAGGCTTTAACAAGGAGACACGGAACAATGAGCAAAACGGTACAGGGCTGGTAATTCAAGTTTATAATTACCATCATTGATTTTGCTATAGGGATTTTGAATGGACCCATGTATTTAGGTAATTGTTTCTTATTTCCCTTCAGAAAACCTGAAGATAACCACACTCGATCTCTGGGAATGTATGAGAGGGTGTCACCACGTCGCTTGTCCGCAAAACGTTTGTGGCATTGTAGCACTGCCTCGATACACTGGTGGTTCAAGCCCCCTGTGTGCAAGGAAGAGACAACAGTGGTGACGAGAAGCTTCCTTAGAGAAAGGAAGAAACCTCAAGAGGAACCAGGCTTGAGGGGGGAACCCATCCTCCTCAGGTCGATCCTGGTTGAGGAGAGGAAGATGGAACTAACATTAAAAGGAGCTTGGAACATCAATTAGATACAGTCTAATTAATCCAGGAGGCAGTAATTGTAAAGGTAGGGCCATCCCATAGGTTCTCTGTTTAAGTGAGAGATAGAGTTCATGATCAGAACCAGATGTTGGCGGCTCTGTTGTGGTCATTGTAGTCATGTCGGGTGACGAGCTGGAGAACCAGGGAAGGAGACCCACGTTGAAGATGAAATCAAATCACTTTTATTCAAATCAAATCACTTTCGTCATCATTTCCCAGGTGTGAAGGTGAGTCAAAAACTTAGCTGTGTAGTCCCTTACAGTACTTAAATACAAATGATGATGATCATCAGATGATGATTTGGTGACTCTAGCAGCTGCGGGGGCTCCCATGTGATCACTCAGGAAAAATGTCGCTCCTAGGCTCAATGAAGAGAAAAAGGGAGCGTGGAGAGAGAGCAAAAGGAAGAATGAAAGAGATTGATTAGGAGGACTGAAAGCTAGAGAGCTAGCGCTAGAGAGAGAGAGAAAGAGAGAGACCGATTAGGAGGACTGAGAGGTAGAGAGAGAGTGAACGCGAGAGACCGATTAGGAGGACTGTGGAATGTGAGCGAGAGAAGGAAAGAGGGCGAGGGCAGAAGAGAGAAAATTTTTTTTTATATTTAGTCCATTTAGTCCAACGAAGGGAGGGGAGGAATGGAGGGAGGCATTCAATGGCCCTGAAGTACCCTAGTGAACTACTTCAGGTCATACAAACCCAAAGAATATTTTATTCTAAAAGAATTGTTTGTTTTCTGTTTTATGAAAACCGTCCTTTCTTTGAATCATACCCACATGGTGTCTCCTTTATTTGCCATTTTTCTGCCTTTTTTGTACATCCTTTGTAGTGGGTGTAGTTCCTTTTGTTCACGGTTCACCTGTTCGGCCAGCCCCGCCCAGCCCACCCTTACAAAAAAGAAGTTTAATCTAGTGTACTATTAGTATACTTCTTTTAAACTAAATATAGATGAGTATACTTTCAGTTTACTTTTTATGTACTTATTAGTGATATACTAAACACAACCATACCTAAGTATACTGGACTTATACTGACAAGTACACTAAAAAGTCTTAGTACGTTTTGAGTATACTTGTATTTAATCTTTTGATTTAGATATACTTAAGAATAGTAGTTATGTGTTCTTGCCTTATAAAGTATATTTGGCTTGTAATTTTTAACGGAAACTGATCTTCTATGTACAGTGTTATTAACCAACACAAACTTATACAGAAACATAAACATTTGGCTGATTTTATTGACAATACTTTTCCGAGGTGTGACAGTATTGTAACAGGTCAATAGTCACCAGACTTTTCCCCACTCTTTTTGGGGCATTTCTTTTGGTTAATTCACCATAAAATATACACATGTAAATGACAACAGGTATTTTCATTATATATTATATTATATTATATTATATTATATTATATTATATTACATTATATATTTCTGATTTATTTTTAGATTGCGTCATATGTGTATGTGTATATTTACATTTTTTACATTTACATTTAAGGCATTTAGCAGACGCTCTTATCCAGAGCGACTTACAACCGTGCTTAGTGATCTGTTGGATAATATTCCAGTTAGTAGGAAGTTTAGAGCCTAAAACTCACCACGAGCTCAGACACTGCCCGAACAGGTATATGAGAGAGAGAGAGAGAAATTACAGTACTATTTGTAGAAAACGTGACACAGACGATTCGGTCATATAACGTTAGCTATTGTGCTGTGCTGTTTGTAGTGATTTCTCATGATACGCCTCAAATGAAGCATTATAACAAGAAGCAAAGTTCTGACAGGCGAGCACTAGGTTACATTTGCCTGTGTCTGAGTTAATCTCAATAAAAGTAGTCTGACGTCATGGTTTAGTGAACAATTATTAGTTTGCATCCTAAGTGTTAGCAAAGTTACTTATTTTGCATTCTATATGAATTCTTGGAATTCTTTCTGTGCCACTCTCCAAGTATCTTTTTCCTGAACGTCTTGCCCTTATTTCGCACGTTGCACCCAACTGCTCTGAACGACAAATGGGACCGAAAGCATCCTTTGGATTGATGTCCCGCGTCCACCGATTCCCAATTTTCCACGCTATCACGCACCATTCGCGATAGCTGGCGAGTTGAAATGCGTGCACGCGCGCACGTTGACCGTTAAGCGCCTTTGGTGGGTTTGAGAGTCACCGGTTTTCATATACGAACAATTAAAAAAATAGGGGTAATTGTCATTGATAACTTTATATATCTATCACAATGGCTGTTGCCATATATTATTTCAAGGACAAGACCGTGGAAGTCGAAAAAAGTTGATTGGGTGAGTGCTGAAGACGAGCAGTATAACATCTTCAGGAATGATCACACAGTGCCTCAGACTGGATGGTGAAGATGAGTGGATAAATGTGAATTGGGACAAAGGCAGAAAAAAGAAAGAAGTCCAGCCTTTCCCTGCAACGGTTTTAATGCTCAGTGGTAAATAACTTTGAGTTCGCTAGCAGTGTGATTCTGAGCAGACTTTTGATATGTCGGCATTAAAACGTTTTAGTACCAAGCCCCTTTTCGAAACGCTGCTTGCCTCGTTTTAGTCTCCGGGTTTGCATTTTGTTTGGAGGGGCAAATTATCAAACATGTCTTTACAATATAAGTTACATATTAGAGATTGTGCCTCGGTTTTTTTCCAGTTGTAAACTTTATATCCCTAATTTGTTAGGCTTGCGAGATCATGTTTACTAACCAGCTAATGTTAGCTAGTTAGCATGGAGCTCAGTAGCTAATGTAGCTAAGAAGCTACAGCTAGACTTGCAAGTTGGTCTAGTCACATAGCTAGTGCGTGGTGCTCCATGCATTTTAACAGTTTGACTACGTTAGCAAGCTAACATTTCCAACATGATTGTGTTAACGTTGCTGGACTGAATAAATTTCATGCACAGCAAGTCTTTTAGATCTTAAGCTAAGCCGGTTATCGACTGTGCGTAGCAACTAGGCAGCAGAATTCAAACAGCCAAGCTAGCTAACATTAACTATGTGCGCACCTGAAATAAACCTGTTTTTTTTTTTTTTTTTGTCATAGGTCCTTATAGCCTGTGGACCCAGTCAACATTTTGAATCACTCATTGTGCACAACTTTTTCACATATACCACTATAGTGACCTCTGCCAGAAAAGGGAGGAATTCATAAAGGGGGTAGACATCTGGAACCAAACACTTAACAGGAAGACCAAGCCAAACAGTAGGTAGATGAAGGACATGGAAGATGGAGAATAAAAGGCCAACAAAACAGGTAATTACATTCATGCAGTTAAAGAACAGTTTGCAGAGGATTGTGTGTCACCTCTTAAATGTTCTAGCAGAAAAAATATACATTACAATACAAACGTGACACATGACTTTTTTTCATTATTCTTTGTTGATGTGTGGAAAACTGAAAAGCAAAACCTTTGTTTCCGTTCCTCTGATCTCGGTTGGTCTCTTTGCCAGAATATTTGAAAATTGCTGCATATTTGCAACAAGTTGTCCCTTAATTTTCATCAAGTGTAGGACAGAGTTGTGAAACATTAAATGTAATCACTGTCAAACTTCAAAAGCAAATCCCTGTAGACTGTTTTTCAGTAAAGAAATAAAGTGTCATAAGAACAATGTAATGTAGGGCTTAAATCTCAGTTTGGCATGTTTACATCATTATTTAGAATTAGAATAATTAGAATGCCATTCCTGTGTTGCCTCATGTTTTATCACTTTGTGATAGCTTTATGGAAGGTATAGTAGTTTGTGGTATGGAAGTATTTCAACAATTCTAACAAAGACACACGACAAAATGACTACAGTGTTCCATTTTGGATGTGACCGTGATAAAGATCAGTAACTGTTACCTTCAGCATTAAACAAAAATGGAACATTGCAAATATTGTGCTAAAAGCCTCTAATTAGAGCAACAAAAAAACGTTCTGGCCCTAGATTTGTCGAGGCCCTAGATTTGTCAGGGTGAACTAACATCCGATATCTGACAAAATGTGTTCACAAATACATTATTCTCTGCTGAAATTATACGGCAGTCATATTTATCAGGCTCACTGTGGAGTAACCTCACTATACGACGTTTATTCCCAGTAAACACAAAGCAGACATTAAACCACAAAACAGGTTATATACTATAGTAATTTTGCTGATCGCATTAGTGTTCAGATACGTATGTGAAAAAAAAATAAAATATCATGTAGAAATATGCTACTTTTACTGTTTTGTTGTGTTAATTCTGGATGGTGGATTTGGGGTGATAGAACGTTAAAGCAACGTTTTGTTTTGTTTGTGTGTCCTAGGCCATGCTCTAGCAAAGTTCCCTGACTTCAGCATCGAAGATGTGAGACGCATCATAAGAAAAAAAATGCAACAACGAAAGTTATACCAGGCAAGCCACTGCAAAGAAGACCATGTGAAAAGGACTTTTTTTCCCCCCATTTAGTTCAACAGTTTTGGTTGGATTTGGTTGTACTGATTTTGTAGAGGCTACATTCAAAAACACACTTGCCTGTATGTATGTTTGTGATTTGTTTGGAAATGATGTACCATCGGTACAATATTTGTTTGGAAATTTTGATTTATAAAAAAACAAATGTTCTTAATCCTGAGTATGTCTTGTTTATTTTTATATATGTAGTCCACTCGTAAGTCTAATTAAACTACAGTTGAAGGTGTATTTTAAGTAAAAAAATAATACCTAAATAGAAACATGGTAGTATACTTTAAAGTGCAAAACTAATATACAAGTAATCAACTAGAAGTATTGTTAAGTTAATTTAAAGAAAACGTATAAGTATACTTGCAGTATAAAAAACACTAAACTAGTAGTTTACTGAGAGTATACTTAAAAATGTACTTTCATAAACTAAAAAAAATGGGATAAGTAAATAACTAGTAAACTAACAGTATACCTCTAAGTTCACTTTTAGTACAGTTCATAGTACAGTTGCAGTACAAAATAAAACTTGCATGTAAACTAGTAGTGTACTCAAAGTTTACTACTCTTGCACCTAAAAGTATACTTGAAAGTATACTTCAATAAACTAAAAAGTGGGCCAATTTAGTCCCAAGAAGTACTGAAAAAGTACACTTACAAGTATACTACTAGTACATTAATATTAGTATACTTACTACATAAAGTATACTTGGGAAATATACTTGAACTTTACTTAAGTTTACTTAATAAAATGAACTTTAAGTATACTTTTTTTTTGGTAAGGGCAGTCTCTGCACTTGGGTCCACCTAGCAGTGCCATACCGTGACAATCTCCTCTAAATGGAGAGCACTAACCCTCATTTTTGGGAATGGTGGTTTGGGAAACAACCCCCTGGCTGACAGGGTCCCCTTCCACAGCAGATCCATGATGATCATGATCCGTCATGGGGCTGCAGATGGTGACCTTGGTAAGAAGCTCTGTCGTGTTTTGTTAGATTTTGTTTGTTTGTTTGTACTAAAACTTTCACATACAGCGCAGATGACCTCCTGAAGATCAGGCCATCCATGATGCAGGGCATTATATCTGATGTTTCGTTTTTAGAAAGTTTTTAGACAGTTTAGTGAGCGGAGAAGCTGCTCTCCTCTGCAGGCACAGACACCGGTGGACGTGCAAACGTGGGAAGCCAGACCAGACCAGACTAGACTACCGGCCCCACCAGCAAGAGTAACACTCTAGATCACTCCTACTCTGTATTAAAAGGGTATCGCATATCGCTTTGTCCCCTGTGCGGCTCTGGGCCAGTCTGACCATTCCCTGGTCCATCTTCTTACAACCTACAGACAGAGGCTCAAGTGTGTTAAACCTGCTGTCAGTGCTGTGAAGAAATGAACCAGTGAGGCTAAAGAAAGCCTTCAGGACTGCATGGAACTGACAGGCTGGTGTGTGCTTGACGCTGCCTCAAGCACCCTGAATGAATACACTGACACGGTGACATCCTACATCAGCTTTTGTGAGGACATCTGTGTTCCCACGAGGACTAGCATTAGAAACAACAATAAGCCCTGGTTTAATGCCAGACTGAAGAAGCTGCCCCTGTCTAAAGAGGTTAAAGTAACCGATTAGGAGGAATGAGAGGTAGAGATAGCGTGAATGAGAGAACGAGAGAGACGGTTCAGGAGGAATGAGGACTGAGAAGACTGATGAGGAGGACGAGAGCGTGAAACGAGAGAGACCGATTAGGAGGACTGAGCAGTAGAGAGAGCGTGAACGAAAGAGACCGATTAGGAGGACTGAGCAGTAGAGAGAGCGTGAACGAAAGAGACCGATTAGGAGGACTGAGCAGTAGAGAGAGCGTGAACGAAAGAGACCGATTAGGAGGACTGAGAGGTAGAGAGAGCGTGAACGAAAGAGACCGATTAGGAGGACTGAGTGGTAGAGAGAGCGTGAATGAAAGAGACCGATTAGGAGGACTGAGTGGTAGAGAGAGCGTGAATGAAAGAGACGGTTCAGTAGGAATGAGAGGTAGAGAGAGCGTGAACGAGAGAGACCGATGAGGAGGACTGAGTGGTAGAGAGAGTGTGAACGAGTGAGACCGATTAGGAGGACTGAGTGGTAGAGAGAGTGTGAACGAGTGAGACCGATTAGGAGGACTGAGCGGTAGAGAGAGCGTGAACGAGAGAGACCGATTAGGAGGACTGAGAGGTAGAGAGAGCGTGAACGAGAGAGACCGATGAGGAGGACTGAGAGGTAGGTGTGACACACTAAATATGTAGTCACATTTGTGTTTATTCTACTTGTGTAAATACTTATATGTGTATATACTTTCTTTTATGGGCCGTAGCACTTAATTTAAACCAATGTATTGACATAAGTAACCAAACCTCTAGGGGGGGCTATTGCGGTGGCAGATGTTCGTGGCTCTAGGCAAACTAAGGAGAGAAACTCTCAGACAGACTTGAGAGCTGGAGAACGAAGCCACGGTTTCAACGTCTCTTCTTTGTCTTTCTCTTCAAAGTCTTAAAACGTGCACTAAATGAAGTAGAATTGATTCAGAACTGTAACCGTTAGGGTTGTTGTGGTGAGAATGTTTATTTTTGCAGTGGAATAGTGCATTTCTCTATATAACTATGATGACTTTATGAAGTACGTGTTAGCAGAGCGCATGTAATGGCGGATGCTCATTGTCCCTGTCCATGCCACGTCTTTTAATTCGGAATTCCTGTTTGGGATATTTCTGTGATCTATGGTATTTTAGCTCTGTCGAAAAAGATGATGTAGTAAGGATTAATTCTCTGCTGGCTTAGTGCCCTTTCCCCCAGTTTGGTGCCTTGTACTCTAGCCGCAATGCTCATACACCTCAGCGTGGAAGGCCTACTGAACCAGCGTCTAGCACCGCTGGCAGTAGAGAGAGAGAGAGGGAGAGAGAGCGAGAGAAGGTAAGAGGGCGAGGGCAGAGGAGAGGAAAACAGTTTCTTTATTTAGTCCATTTATGTAAACTATAGCGGTAAAACAGATGCTACCAGACAAATTCTTGTGCAAACAATTAAGTTGGGAGGAAGGGAAGGGAGGAAGGGAGGGGAGGAAGGGAGTGGAGGAAGGAAGGGAGGGGAGGAAGGGAGTGGAGGAAGGAAGGGAGGGGAGGAATGGAGGGAGGCATTAAATGGCCCCGAAGTACCTTAGTGAACTACTTCAGGTCATACAAACCCAAAGAATATTTTATTCTAAAAGAATTGTTTGTTTTCTGTTTTATGAAAACCGTCCTTTCTTTGAGTCATACCCACATGGTGTCTCCTTTATTTGCCATTTTTCTGCCTTTTTTGTACATCCTTTGTAGTGGGTGTAGTTCCTTTTGTTCACGGTTCACCTGTTCGGCCAGCCCCGCCCAGCCCAGTCTCTGCACTTGGGTCCACCTAGCAGTACCATATCGTGACAATCTCCTCTAAATGGAGAGCACTAACCCTCATTTTTGGGAATGGTGGTTTAGGAAACAACCCCCTGGCCGACAGGGTCCCCTTTCACAGAAGATCCATGATGATCATGATCCGTCATGGGGCTGCAGATGGTGACCTTGGTAAGAAGCTCTGTCGTGTTTTGTTTGATTTTGTTTGTTTGTTTGTTTGTACTAAAACTTTCACATACAGCGCAGATGACCTACTGAAGATCAGGCCATCCATGATGCAGGGCATTATACCTGATGTTTCGTTTTTAGAAAGCTTTTAGACAGTTTAGTGAGCGGAGAAGCTGCTCTCCTCTGCAGGCACAGACACCGGTGGACGTGCAAACGTGGGAAGCCAGACCAGACCAGACTAGACTACCGGCCCCACCAGCAAGAGTAACACTCTAGATCACTCCTACTCTGTATTAAAAGGGTATCGCATATCGCTTTGTCCCCTGTGCGGCTCTGGGCCAGTCTGACCATCCCCTGGTCCATCTTCTTACAACCTACAGACAGAGGCTCAAGTGTGTTAAGCCTGCTGTCAGTGCTGTGAAGAAATGAACCAGTGAGGCTAAAGAAAGCCTTCAGGACTGCATGGAACTGACAGACTGGTGTGTGCTTGACGCTGCCTCAAGCACCCTGAATGAATACACTGACACGGTGACATCCTACATCAGCTTTTGTGTGGACATCTGTGTTCCCACCAGGACTAGCATTAGATACACTAATAAGCCCTGGTTTAATGCCAGACTGAAGAAGCTGCCCCTGTCTAAAGAGGTCAAAGTAACCGATTAGGAGGAATGAGAGGTAGAGAGAGACGGTTCAGGAGGACTGAGGACTGAGAAGACTGATGAGGAGGACGAGAGCGTGAAACGAGAGAGACCGATGAGGAGGACTGAGCGGTAGAGAGCGTTAACGAGAGAGATGGTCCGGGAGGACTGAGAGGTAGAGAGAGCGTGACCGAGAGAGACCGATTAGGAGGACTGAGAGGTAGAAGAGCGTGACCGAGAGAGACCGATTAGGAGGACTGAGAGGTAGAGAGAGAGAGCGTGACCGAGAGAGACCGATGAGGAGTGGTAGAGAGAGCATGAACGAGAGAGACCGATCACGAGGACTGAGAGGTAGAGAGAGAGAGCGTGACCGAGAGAGACCGATGAGGAGGACTGAGTGGTAGAGAGAGCGTGAACGAAAGAGACGGTTCAGGAGGAATGAGAGGTAGAGAGAGCGTGTCCGAGAGAGACCGATGAGGAGGACTGAGCAGTAGAGAGAGTGTGGACTGAGTGGTAGAGAGCGGTACAGAGAGCGTGAAAGAGACAACGAGAGAGACGGTGCAGGAGGACTGAGCGGTAGAGAGAGCGTGAACAAGAGAGACCGATGGGGGGGGGACTGAGCGGTAGAGAGCGTAAATGAGAGAGACGGTCCAGGAGGACTGAGCTGTAGAGAGCGTGAACTAAAGAGACCGATGAGGAGGACTGAGAGGTAGAGAGAGAGAGCATGAACGAGAGAGACCGATTAGGAGGACTGAGAGGTAGGTGTGACACACTAAATATGTAGTCACATTTGTGTTTATTTTATTTGTGTAAATACTTATATGTGTATATACTTTCTATTATGGGCCGTAGCACTTAATTTGAACCAATATATTGACATAAGTAGCCAAACCCCTAGGGGGGGCTATTGCGGTGGCAGATGTTCGTGGCTCTAGGCAAACTAAGGAGAGAAACTCTCAGACAGACTTGAGAGCTGGAGAAGGAAGCCACGGTTTCAACGTCTCTTCTTTGTGCCCTGTCTTACAGGGAAAAGTCTTAAAACGTGCACTAAATGAGGTAGAATGGATTCAGAACTGTAACCATTAGGGTTGTTGTGGTGAGAATGTTTATTTTTGCAGTGGAATAGTGCATTTCTCTATATAACTATGATGACTTTATGAAGTACGTGTTAGCAGAGCGCATGTAATGGCGGATGCTCATTGTCCCTGTCCATGCCACGTCTTTTCATTCGGAATTCCTGTTTGGGATATTGTCTGTGATCTATGGTATTTTAGCTCTGTCGAAAAAGATGATGTAGTAAGGATTAATTCTCTGCTGGCTTAGTGCCCTTTCCCCCAGTGTGGTGCCTTGTACTCTAGCCACAATGCTCATACACCTCAGCGTGGAAGGCCTACTGAACCAGCGTCTAGCACCGCTGGCAGTAGAGAGAGAGAGAGAGGGAGAGAGAGCGAGAGAAGGTAAGAGGGCGAGGGCAGAGGAGAGGAAAACAGTTTCTTTATTTAGTCCATTTATGTAAACTATAGCGGTAAAACAGATGCTACCAGACAAATTCTTGTGCAAACAATTAAGTTGGGAGGAAGGGAAGGGAGGAAGGGAGGGGAGGAAGGGAGTGGAGGAAGGAAGGGAGGGGAGGAAGGGAGTGGAGGAAGGGAGGGGAGGAAGGGAGTGGAGGAAGGAAGGGAGGGGAGGAATGGAGGGAGGCATTAAATGGCCCCGAAGTACCTTAGTGAACTACTTCAGGTCATACAAACCCAAAGAATATTTTATTCTAAAAGAATTGTGTTTTCTGTTTTATGAAAAACGTCCTTTCTTTTTGTACATCCTTTGTAGTGGGTGTAGTTCCTTTTGTTCACGGTGCTCTCAGGACCGAACAGGACCTGTTCGGCCAGCCCTGCCAAGCCCAGTCTCTGCACTTGGGTCCACCCTGCAGTGCCATACCGTGACAATCTCCTCTAAATGGAGAGCACTAACCCTCATTTTTGGGAATGGTGGTTTAGGAAACAACCCCCTGGCTGACAGGGTCCCCTTCCACAGCATATCCATGATGATCATGATCCGTCATGGGGCTGCAGATGGCGACCTTGGTAAGAAGCTCAGTCTGACCATCCCCTGGTCCATCTTCTTACAACCTACAGACAGAAGCTCAAGTGTGTTAAGCCTGCTGTCAGTGCTGTGAAGAAATGAACCAGTGAGGCTAAAGAAAGCCTTCAGGACTGCATGGAACTGACAGACTGGTGTGTGTTTGACGATGCCTCAAGCACCCTGAATGAATACACTGACACGGTGACATCCTACATCAGCTTTTGTGTGGACATCTGTGTTCCCACCAGGACTAGCATTAGAAACAACAATAAGCCCTGGTTTAATGCCAGACTGAAGAAGCTGCCCCTGTCTAAAGAGGCAGCTTACAGCACTGGGCCCTGTATAATCGGGCAAGGAACACTCACAACATAGAAATCAGAGCTGCAAAGAAGAGCTACTCCAGCAAGCTGAGCAGACTGATGTCCACAAATGAGCCATCAACTGTTTGGAAGTGCTTGAAGAACAAGAGATTTTCAGAGACTTCAGCTCAGCCTTCAATACTATCATTCCAGGACAGCTTCACAGCAAACTTACCCGACTCAATGTGCCAGCCTCCACCTGCCAGTGGATCACAAACTTACTTACTGGCAGAGAGCAGCAGGTGAGGTTGGGCAAGATCTTCTCAAGAACCAAGACAACCAGCACATGAGCTTCTCAAGGTTGTCACCCTGCACCTTTCTTTGCTGTGGTATACTTACTAGAAAGAAAAACAAACCAAACTTCAAATACAATAAACTCGAGATGTATTAGAAGAAAAATAATGCAAAAAATTCAGCAACAATCCCAACACCAGTATTTACATATGTACACACAGTGACCCAAGGCCAGTCTTTTGGACTTCAGCGTTTCTTGGGGTAGGTTCTTACTCGAAAAAGTTCTTAGGTTTTAGTAGGCTCCAGAGATGGTCTTTAAAATGGGGATACACAAGCAAAGTGGACAGGAAGGGTAATTATCTTTATTCCACTGTTACTTTGTGTCTGTACCTCCACTTTTCTTGCACAAAAACAAAAACCTCTTTGTCTAAGGCATAACAACAACAAAACAAAAAAAAAACACCACAACAACAATACATGGAACACAATTAGCTTCTAGTAGCATGTTAGCCTAGCATATTAGCATTGCCTTACATATTGGTTAAGCCCTACAGAAGAGCATATTAGCACAACAGCAGAGCAACTAAGCATATTAGCATAATGACAAATAGTGGGTTTAGCTCATCAACTTGCAATGAACAACACAAACAATATCATGCACTGGCAAAATACTCATATCTGAGCATGAAACAATCAAGTTTCTCAGAAAAAGAGTTGGAAATAGGGCTGAGGTCTAAACCAGGAGCACATGTGTTCCAAAGACTCTCCCTGTTGTCCCCCAGAAGTAGTACCCTACTTCCCTTTATGAGGACCAATTACTGCTGGTGCCTCTAGAGGCCACCAACGGCATTACACAAAATAAAACACTGATATGTGGAACCAGGTCTGTTACAATTATTTATATTTCTCCAGTTGACCTTTTGCCCCTGAACCCATATGTTCCCTCAAAAGGCCCATACAACTATACATCTAAATTATGTTTAACCTAATATATTCTAATTTGCTTAGTTCTTTATCCTCATTTGTCCTCCTGACAGTTTGATTATTAAAAGTCAGTTAGTGTAACTCTAGTATAAAGTCTGTACGGTCATTAATCTTAGAGTATACAACCCAATTCCAAACAGTTGGGACGCTTTGTGTTTTACACACAGAGGAATTTGCCTTCTGCATTTCACCCATTCATTAAGTGAAACACCCACACACATTCACACACACTCACACACACACACACTCACACGGGGCCAGTGAGCACACTTGCTCAGAGAGGTGGGCAGCCCTATACACGGCACCTGGATAGCAGTTGGGGGTTAGGTGCCTTGCTTAATTGCACCTCAGTCATCTGTCAGGATTAAACACATGTTACAATGAATACAAAATGGAAAATTGCTCATGCTGTGGGAATAATAACGGCTGATGGAAACAAAAAGTATCTGCAGCATAGATTGAAGATTCAGACTAAATGCCAAGACTAGTAATAACAGAGACTTTTATTGATACTTTTTTTCTGAAATGAATGAACTCTGGAACTGGCTGAGATTAAAAGGTAGACATTTTAGTACTAATAGCTGCTGTATATGTAACAGAGAGAGAATAGACAGTATATTTTATGTGAATTTCACTGAATTAGACATGTATTTTATATGTAATGGTGTTTTGGAGCCCCCTACTGGTTTGTGACGAACTGCAGTGTTTTTGTTCCACTTGAGCTGTCGTACCGCAGCATACTGAGTTTTCCATGCTGCAGGTAGGAGTGTCTAGCTTTTTGTCTCGTAATCCATTGGTAATTTCATGATTAAAAACATGTTTAAAGCTAAAAATAATCCTTAAGTTACGACTTTTATGAAGCCTAGCAAGTATTTTCGCAAGCTGTGTACTGATATATTTTGTATAAAGGATGTTATGGGCATTTTTCTGTTCATATCTTCACGTGGAGCTTAGCTAGGCTAGCTTGTTTATTTCTTCGTCATCTTAGTGGGCTGAAGCACTCTTCTCCTACTAAAATAAATATTTCCTCATGCAGTTCAACTGTGAACAACCTGCGGTCGTCACACCAGTGGAAAAAAAGAAAAGAAATTATCTTTGTTTTCCAGGTATGTTTTGTCTTGTAAATACGTTCTTCTGTTCATTTAATTATAACTGCATGTTCACTGGTTATTCACTGAGCTGTATGTGGTAGCGTGGAAATGGTGGATGGAGGATTGTTGGGGAACCTTCTTTATAACTTCATGCATTGTAAATGTATGTAATATGCAAAGAGTAAGCTGTATGTTCTCAGAGCATACTGAGTTTTCCATGCTGCAGTTCAACTGTGAACAACCTGCGGTCGTCACACCAGTGGAAAAAAAGAAAAGAAATTATCTTTGTTTTCCAGAATAAAACGTGTGAAGAGATCTCAGTGTGTCTGCGGGTGCTTCTGTGTACCAGTCTCTGATGATTTTGTGAGCAAAGTCCATCCGTTACATATAAAATGCTTGTACTGTATCACTGTATAATGCGGTCACAGCACAGATAAGAGTGTGGACCCATGCGCAGGTCGGCGATATAAAGGTTTATCTGCTTGCAAACGTGTTTCCTAGATGTCGATACATGTAAAATGACATGTGCACGGGATAAACTGTTTGGAGGTACCCCGCGTTTTCTTAAGTTGACTGTGAAAAGGGCGGGAAGCTCAAACAAAGGTGACGTCAACAGTGGCGTGCTCAAAAAGATTTATTAAAGAACAGAAACAACCAGGACAGGGTCAAACAAAAAGGGGATCTTTTCATTTCTGGCTCTTTACGTCTCTTTCTTTGTTTCTGCTTTTTCAGTTTGACCCATGTTTTCTTCTTTATTTTTTTTTCTTTTTCTGTGTCCCTCTTGTTTCTTTCTCTTTTCTTTTGCAGCATGTGCCTTTTCTTTTCTTTCTTTTCTTTTCTTTTTTCTAATACCATCACCAGCTACGGTTGGAGAGTGGGTATATATCATCTATCTGTGATTTATATGTCTCAAACCTTTCCATTCCATAGAAAATATCACATGACTTATTCCGTGCTGTATAGTAGGCTACTGCAGTTCATGTTCTCTCACTTAAGAGCTGCAGAAAGCAGAGGACCAACACTGACAAAGACCAGAGGCACATTTTGCTGCTTAAACCTTCATACTGCTGTTACATTTATTTACCAATGAACTGAGTTACCATGTGGTTACACATTTTGTTAAATATTCACTGAAACTAATTGCAGACTATAGGGATAAGAAAATGGCTGGAAAAGAAAGATAGATGGCACACCTTAGAAGGCCACAAATGATCATGGATAAAATAAGATATTCAAATCAGTAGCTTCATTCTAAAAAAAGAAAAGGTTACTGCGTTGTTAATTTGTACATGTTCTCAAATGTGTAAGATGTAAACTAGGTGTGGAACAGTTGTTGCTTTTCTTACTCACTAAACTATTAAAACTCGCAGATTGTGGTCCTCATCTACAGTTCAGCAGTTCTCAAACTGGTGGCTGTGGCAGACACAGAAATATCTCAGCGGTAGTATCTTTAGTATGTAAATATTACAGCTTGTCAATTTATCAAATCTGCTTTGAGCATTTCTAAAAAAGTGATACTCGTTCATAAATAATACATATTTCTAAACATATTTTATTAAAATATTGGTAAAATATTGACATTGTTGTTAGTTTAATTATGTGTGTAAATGATATTGTGTAATTCGGTGCTGGGCTGTGGGTTAGCTGGTGCAGTATTAGGGTGTAACATGAAGAAGAAATGCGTGACATTGTGCCCCTATATGTAGTAAAATATTCTGCACAACAACTAACAATTCAACATAATATTTCTATCAGACAGATTCTCTTCTGTATACTTCTATACTGTCAGATGGTGGCCATGAGTTATAAATTGATAAAACCCTTAGTCATGATGTAAAGTACTTATTAGGTCATAATTTAGAAGTCATAATTTAAAGTACTCAAAGTCATAATGTAAAGTACTTGTGAGGTCATCATTTAAAAGTCATTTAAAGTACCTCTAAAGTCATAACATAAAGTACTTATGTCAAGCATCTTTACATATTGACTAAAAAGAAGGTCTGGCTCACAGTGGACTCATTATGGACTGATATTTTACCTTACCCTTGTAGCATAATGCAGTGTACCTGTGAAATTGGGAAGAATAGCTGTATCGGTAGCTGTAATGTTACCCAGCTAATTTGCTAATATAACTGAATAACTTGGTTAACGGGGTCTTTTTGCCTTCACATTTTATGTTCCAGAAAACTTGGAACTTATATTGTATTTATATTGCCAGCCTAAAACCTCCTTGTTCTCTTTGGTTTCGACTCCTCTATGTTACTGGACTCTCTTTTGGAAACCCCTTCTGTTCGCTATTCATTTGGACTCTCTGGTTTTTACCCTCTTTGTGTTCTTTGACTTATCCTTCTCGTTGATCCCTTGGTTTTGTCTCTCTGGTTTTCAACTCCTGTCTGCCTCAGCCTCGTCCATTTGTTATGTTTGTCTGGTACTTCCTGTTGATCCTGATTGCTGACCTGTCCAATAAAAGCCCTTTGACAAACTACATTTGTCTAGTTTAACACTAATGTTACCTGGAAAATTTTTATAATATTAGTCCATTACGGCTGAACGATTTGGAGAGAATATCTAATTGCGAATTTTCCAACAATACTGCATATAAGGTTTAAATTGTGATTATTGTCTACACATGCTTTGGCCAAGAAAACCAGAAAATGCCTTTTTTGTGGCTTAAATACAGAATGTACTGAGTTCATATATTAAAAATATTTGTGACAGAGCAAAACTCACTCAACAACTCTCCCCAAAACTCCCCCCACAGTGCTTCCTCAGTTTTACTACTCAAGAACAAGGAGGACACCTAGTGGTACAAATAAGGTATGCATTGAGTAGGCATTGAACTTAAAAACACAACAGTCATTTAAGGGGTCTATAGTGTATATGTCTTTACTGAATAACAGTTATTAAATGCCAGTGTTAATGTCTCATTAAAATAGTTTGCCCTGAGATGCACCCATGAAGACTCCTCTAAGACTCCTTTAAGGTTTCATATGTAAGCGATACTGGGAATCCCTGAGAGGGACATTACACAAGAGTGTCTCCTGGGTTTTGTGTTTGTCATATGCTTCTTTTAAATTTTCATTAACAAACACAGACAACACAGAGCAGAGCGTATGTGGTTTCTGTGTTGGAGTGTTTGTGAAAGTAGAAGCGTGTTAGAGCGGTGAGTCACAGGTAACCTCCGTTAACTACGTGTTATTGCCCCAGGCTCTCTCGGGTATGATGCACTATAACCAGGATAACAAAGGATAAACAACCAGTCCACGTGTTTTTACTGTGGTGGTAATGCGAACTAGGCATTTCAGGAGTTAAAGGAGCGATATGTAAGATGGGCAAACCTGTCACAATTTTACTCAAACAAACAGGGGGCAACACATAACCAGAAATAGCCACAAATATACATATACCTATACACAAGCTAATATAGCCTATCTATATAACACACGTCTTTATTGAATTTACCTGTCTTTATTTTAACCACCAGTTTCTGTGCCCGTAGTCATGCTCCACACATTTCATTCCAGTTCTGAATACTTTAAATATGATATTTTATAAAACTTTTAGGACTTGTGTTTTAATTGTTGATGTTATTTTTAATGATCACTCATTTTAATGTAATTCCTACTAGTCAAAATGTAATTACAGATATCTGTATCTAAGATAAAATGTTATTATTACTAGTCCGTAATTCAGTTACAGATATGTGGTTTTGGATTTTAACTAGTCAAAAGTAATTTGTTGATATCAGTAATTAGAATATTTACAAGTATACATATAATTGATGATCTCTTTATTTAGATTATTACTAGTGGAATTTGAATTATGGGTAAGAGAGAATGAACTATCAATGGAACATATTACCAGTCATAGTCAAAAATGACATTATGGATATATCATCCTGGCAGTGTGGCTAGTCAAAATGGCTTCATGGATGTGTATACTTGATATTATGGCTAGTAAAAACATCTTTAAGGCCTGTAGGATAAATTGGCTTGCCGTAAGCTTCTAGCCAAAATCCTTTCACAGCTTCAGCAAGTAAACAGAGCCCCTCACCCTGATGTAATTACGGTACAATATAGGGGGCCGGAAATGAGTGGGGTCTAAAATAATTGGGTCTGAAATGATTGGGGTTTAAAATGACTGGGTTCTGAAATGACTGGGTTCTGAAACGGCTGAGTCTGAAATGACTGGGTTCTAATATACGGGTCTAAAATGACTGGGGTCTAAAATGGGTGGGGTTTAAAATGACTGGGTTCTGAAATGACTGGGTTCTGAAATGAGTGGGGTCTAAAATGACTGGGTTCTGAAATGACTGGGGTCTGAAATGACTGGGGTCTGAAATAATTGGGTCTGAAATGACTGGGGTCTGAAATGACTGGGTTCTGAAATGAGTGGGGTCTAAAATGACTGGGTTCTGAAATGACTGGGGTCTAAAATAATTGGGTCTGAAATAACTGGGGTCTAAAATGACTGGGTTCTGAAATGACTGGGTTCTGAAATGACTGGGGTCTGAAATGACTAAAATGACTGAAATTGAATAACTTCGTACTCTTGATTTTTTGACTGAAAACTAATGAAGGGTGTCTTTGTCCTTAAAGACTTGAGGGACACAGAGGAACATTAAAATGCCTGTATGATTCTAAACATAAGTGTTATATAAAAATCTAGCAATGCTTTAATATAAGATATGAATATGATAAAACACAGATAAAAAACGCTGATCAGACTCATCTGAGAACTGTATGGGTGTGGCTAATGAGCAGCTTGATTGACAGCTTTTCTGTCCAACACTTCTAGACTGCTCCGCCACTCATCCAGAACTAAAGCCAGCTGTTTATTTTCCTTAATGAGATGGTAATATGAGACAGACATACAAAACAACATGTGAACCGATGAACAGCTTTAGCTTGCCAAGTTTCTGTGACTCTGAAACTGTCTTGTGTGGGCAGGGCAAGAGGCATCAGGCTTGTGATTGGTTAGGCTAAGCTTATAGAAGCATTACCCAAGATTTAGACCACCCAGTTTACATAGAGAGGAGAGAAACATGATGCACCACAGCAGACATTTATGAGACTTTAATAGGACAATATTCATAAGACGTAACGTACACACCTATGCCACAGAGATTTAGGTGCCCTGCTGCTTCAACACAATGCATTTTTTTTTAAAAAGAAGAAACTTGAACCTGACAATTAATGCAAAACACCACACAAGAATGAACCAGCAAGGCCTGGCACCAGAACTAAAGAACTGAGAGTTGAGCCTGCTACAAATTAAATTATTAAAAAATTAGCAGTTAAGTAAAAAGATCTGTACCTCCTCACATGTAGACGACCTGTACAAAGTCCTTCACTTAATGTAGCAACAAGTCAAATAACTAGGCTTATTTAACCTAATTTAATAAAACTGAAATTAGATAAAGCTGTTTGAGTCTAAACTTTTATTTTTTATGATGAATAAAATAGCTCAATTGCTTATTTTAGGTTGATTATTTACAGTGTACAGTGCATTACCATATTACAGCCAACAGAGGGTGATATCTTTAAACCCTTGGTTGATATGGCCTTCTGTATGATGTTTAGTTTCACTTTCACTTTGTTTTGTAAAAGCACCTGCATCTGTAAAAGCATAACTTCAAAAAGATTGGTTGGTGAGGCACTGACCCCTTTGGCACCAGGTCTGATGAAAACCCATCAGCTATTTCAGGGGCAGATTGCCTGCCCAGTGGCTGTGCAAGTGAGGTGTTTTTAAAAATGATTAAAATGATGAGTTCCTGATTGAGGAGAAATTCTACTGGATGTTAAAGATGGTTTTGAACTCCTTCTCAAACATCGCACTCAGCCTGGATCCCAACTTGTCAAACTTATTTCCCTGCAGACAGAGAAAAAGAAAATCAACTTTGCTTTTAATTACAGAACAAAACAACACAATACAATCACAATACAATCTACGTTACAATCTCTGTAGCAGACTATTTCAAAAAATTCACACTTTTTATTTAAATAACTTTACAAAAAATACTAAACAATTTATCAATCTATCAAAAAAATCTATGTTCTATTTAAAATCTAACAAAGCAGGGAACAAGCTTTAGATGATATCAGAACATGGCACCATTTTAGGTTCCACTCTCCAAAAGTTTGTAAAATAGTTTCTATTTAAAATCTAGGGGAAACTTCTGGAGGTCAAGGGGACGTTTAAAAGGTGAAGAAAACTCTTTGATAGAACTGTGTGCATGCTGGCCAAGAAGGAAAAGCAAAACCCCCATATGACAGCAATGGACCTGCAAGAAGGTTTAGCTGACGTAGGAGTGGTGGTGCACGGGCACTTCCTGCACAAGTATAAACTACACGGAAGAGTCATCAGAAGAAAACATGCAGAATATGCAAAACATCATAAAGGTCATACGGAGAACCTGACACTGTCAAATGGGTTTTTCCTCAGCAACATCAAGAGCATACAAGCACCTCTGTCTAGAACAGTGCTTGTTCAAGTGCATCTTAGGTCTTGACCACTGCAGCTTGCTCCTGGCTGGTCTGTATATCGTCACGGCTTGTTTTCAGTCTTCCTAGATTAATTACTGTCACTCCACGGTCACCCACACTTTACTAGACACCTGGAGACCTTATCTGATTTAAGACCCTGGTGTATGCCTGCTAAGCCAAAAATGGACCAGCACTAGGACCTGGACCTACCCAGCTGCAGGCTGTAATATCTGCCAAACAGGCTTTTACTAAGTATGGACTACGTTAAGGTGTCCACATGTTCTATATATTTGTTTCACAGTTTGATAGTAATCTCACCTTATTAAAGATGTGGCAGTTTTTGAAGATGAGCCGGACGTCAGACACAAACTGGCCCAGCTTTTTATACTCTTTCTTCTGCAGCTTTGTCTTCACTCTACCCAGCCACATGGGGCGAGAAATCCTTCTGCTGTAGCCTGAGACCTGCACAACAGCAGCACATAGTCAACAGGACACCAAGAAAAACAACATGCATGAGTGTAAATGATTCCTCGCTTCAGCACTTCAGCCAAACGGTTTGTTCTGCTGATCTTCTAGGTGAGGGTAAGTGAACACATCCTCTACAGAGACACACTTAAATAGGGTGTTTTGGGCAAAAACCCATATAATAGTTAATGTCCCATAACTTTGTGCACTGTATACACTCATCCTTAAAAGAATAGTTGCACCCAAAATTACGTGTACCACTGCAGTGGAACATAAATGTTACCTGGAACATTAAACAATGATACATGTAGACTGATATGATCAATATTTATTGAGCTACACATACAGAAGTCTGTCTCTCAGTATGGCTTTGGGCCACCATGTTTGTTAACGCATCATGCCAGACGTCTCGGTATGGAGTTGTAGAGATTCCTTATAGTGTCCTGTGATAATCCATCCCATGTATCTTGAATATTCTCAGACAGCTCCTGCAGATTATGTGGTAGAGGTGGAGCTGGAGTCACACCAGGCCTTCTGGACGTGTCACACGTGACAACAAATCATTCGTCTAGGCGCTGACCACGGTGCCTTAACATACAGACTCGTTGGTCGTCTTCACCAAGACTAAAGCGGGACTCGTCACTGAAGATGACCCGCTGCCATTCTGAGTCACTCCATGACTGTCTGGCGTGGTACCATTGCAGTCTTTGGTGATGATGAGGTGGTGTTAAGGGGAGTCATTGTAACGGTCTTCGTGCATGTAGCCCTGACACTAATTCGAGCGTGGTAAAGCCCCTGCTTGTTTTAGAGCTAGAGGGTTTTTGCATTGTGTTCATATATTTTAAAAGCCTTTCTGTTAATAATTTAATTTTGATTATATGCTTCCATCTCCCACTGCTGGATGCTTTGGCGGCACATGATTGGCACACACAAAGACAGAAAGTGTGTACAGAGCTGTCGGACACACTGAAGTCTTAATGATGTGGTGCGCTTTTAATACACGCTGTTTTATCAATCGCTCGAGCATGGGACCATGAGTTTAACACAACTGGTTTCCACACTGCACATCATCTGCATCTGCAAATCTGATTAGACCTGGCTCAACCCATTTCCATAGATTTCCACCAGAGATAGAGAGAGCAGGGAAGTCAGGGTGTGCATCAGCGCTTTAGTGTGTCAGTTATTCGTGTATGTTGTCATCTAAAAAAATTTAAGCAGAGAAATGGGCAATTCATACTGCATGTTCATGTGGCGTATGTACCGCTAAAACGGTGACCCTGGAAGTGTGTTCTCAGTGGAGGATTTGTTATTCACTCATTAACACAAACATTACCATAATCAACAAAACATGTCATTTGACTGAGGGCACACAAACATTTGGATACAACTATATATCAACAGATTCGAGCCTGATTTCTTAATAATAATAATAATAATAATAATAATAATATCAGTAACAATAATAGTAATAACAATATTAACAACAATTACACCAATACTACTACTACTACTACTACTAATAATAATAATAATAATAACAATAATAATAACACCAATAATACCAATACTACTACTACTACTACTACTACTACTACTACTAATAATAATAATAATAACAATAACAATAATAATAACACCAATAATACCAATACTACTACTACTACTACTACTACTACTACTACTACTACTAATAATAATAATAATAATAAAAACAACAACACCAATTAAACCAATAATACTACTACTACTAATAATAAAAAAAATAACAACAACAACAACACCAATAATACCAATACTACTACTACTACTAATAAAAATAATAATAACAATAATAACAACAACAATAACAAAAATAATACCAATACTACTACTACTACTACTAATAATAATAATATAAATAATAATACTAATAATACTAATAATAACAGCAACAACACCAATAATACCAATACTACTACTACTACTACTACTACTACTACTACTAATAATAATAATAACACCAATAATACCAATACTACTACTACTACTACTACTACTACTAATAATAATAATAATAATAATAATAACACCAATAATACCAATACTACTACTACTACTACTACTACTACTAATAATACTAATAATAATAATAATAATAATAATATTAATAATAATAACAACACCAATAATACCAATACTACTACTACTAATAATAATAATAATAATTAAAAAATAATAATAACAACAACAAAAACACCAATAATACCAATACTACTACTACTACTACTACTACTTCTACTACTACTACTACTACTAATAATAATAATAAAAAAAAAAAAAAATAACAACAACAACAAAAACACCAATAATACCAATACTACTACTACTACTGCTACTACTACTACTACTAATAATAATAATAATAAAAAAAAAAAAAATAACAACAACAACAAAAACACCAATAATACCAATACTACTACTACTACTAATAATAATAATAATAATAATAAAAAAAAAAAAAATAATAACAACAACAACAAAAACACCAATAATACCAATACTACTACTACTACTACTACTACTAATAATAATAATAATAATAATGTGTTGAATGTTTTTTCTCTCTCCATGCAGTCATTGAAGTCTACATACAGTTTCTCAGTTTATTTAAATGAGATATGAGCAAAAAGTAGCAGCTAGCCAGTTATTTAGATCTGTCTGTGCTACTCTTAGTGTGAGTATTTAATGAAGGGAGTAACACTCTGAATAAAGGAGAGGGTAGAGTAAGGTCAAACTCATGATGAATCATGTGAGCGTTGAGGGGACAGTCTTACTGTTTTAGTGGGGTCTTCAGTGAACACCCTCTCTACGTCCTCCCGGTACATACGCAGCAGCAAATACTCGCAGTACTGATAAAGAACCACACAAACCACAAAATCAGAACTGCTGCACACAGGGGTGTGATTGTGTAATTGTACACATGTGGGTATAAGTCTTTATGAGTGTGTGTACCAGTGTATACTGAGAAATGGAACTGTCCAGAACTTCCTTCTCGCTCATGTGTCTGGGTTGCAACCATCTCTGATTAGCCTTCAACACACAGAAAGTGCACGCCCACTTTTCTCTGCACAGACACACACACACACACACACACATACACACACACACACACACACACACACACACACACACACACACACACACACATATACAATAGTTTTGCAGTAACACTCACTAATAGGCCTGCATGTTTTGCATCAAAAAAACAAATTCTATGTACCGTGTTTTTATCCTTTTTTAAAAATAAAAATAAAACCAACCTAGTTTTGCAGTTTCATTTATTTATTTATTTTTATTTTTATTTAGTTTTACTACACATTTTTCGGTTTTGTATCATAAACTACCACTTTGAACCAGAAGATGCATGAATATCAATGTATGCGTGAGTCAGTAATAAAAATGTAACGTGAAAATGTCATAGCATTGGCTTCAAATGTACATGTGCATAAATAATTATTACTGTTGCTGCAATATTCATTTTTTTCTTATTGGTATTATAGATGATACTGAAATTATTTTATTAGTTAACTCCAAATCCACTAGGACACATTTTAAATGTGAACTCTCAACTTTACATGCCCTCCTACCAGACGCAAGTTTAATCGTAGAGAGTGCGAAATGAAAGAATGTTATTTATATGTAGTTATATCAGTAAAATCTGTCTAGAGCAAAGTCTTTTCCTCTTACCCCAATGCATCATTCTGCATAGCCGGTATATGGCAGAGATGATGGAAAGCTCTTGGACATTCATCACAGCACAGCAGGTCACCCCAGTCAGAATTACAGATGAAGCACTCATCATCATTATTCTGATTAAGCTGTTTAACAGGAGATAAGAGTTGGAGCTGGTATGACTGCTTGTTAGGGAAGTCTTAGTGATGCACTGGTTTTTAAACCAAAAGACTGACAGTGTCAGCAGAATTTCATTGTAGGCCTGTTTCATTACATTTGTGATTCTGAAAACTAAAATGAATAATTAATGGAAGAGTTACAATAATAACAGAACCATCCCGATCCCTGTTAAAAACAAAAGAAATGCCCCATCCATGAAAACATTCATATTAATGTCTTTTATTAATAGTCAGATTCTAGGTGTTCCTCAAGGCTCAGCCCTAAGCCCACTTCTACATGTCCTATTCCACACCTTTTAACATTTTCCACAAAACTATGGCTTTGATGATTAGATAGATAGATTGATTGACAGGCAGGCAGACAGACAGACAGACAGACAGACAGACAGATAGATAGATAGATAGATAGATAGATAGATACTTTACTGATCCTTTAGTGTCTGTGTAAAGTCCTTTAGTGTCTGTGTAAAGTCCTTTATTGTCTATGTAAAGTCTTTAGTGTCTGTGTAAAGTCATTTAGTGTCTGTATAAAGTCCTTTATTGTCTGTGTAAAGTCTTTAGTGTCTGTGTAAAATCCTTTAGTGTCTGTGTAGAGTCCTTTAGTGTCTGTGTAAAGTCCTTTAGTGTCTGTGTAAAATCCTTTAGTGTCTGTGTAGAGTCCTTTAGTGTCTGTGTAAAATCCTTTAGTGTCTATGTAAAGTCTTTAGTGTCTGCGTAGAGTCCTTTAGTGTCTGTGTAAAGTCCTTTAGTGTCTGTGTAAAGTCTTTAGTGTCTGTGAAAAGTCATTTAGTGTCTGTGTAAAGTCCTTTAGTGTCTGTATAAAGTCCTTTAGTGTCTGTGTAAAGTCCTTTAGTGTCTGTATAAAGTCCTTTAGTGTCTGTGTAAAGTCTTTAGTGTCTATGTAAAGTCATTTAGTGTCTGTGTAAAGTCCTTTAGTGTGTGTATAAAGTCCTTTAGTGTCTGTATAAAGTATTTAGTGTCTGTGTAAAGTCCTTTAGTGTCTGTATAAAGTCCTTTAGTGTCTGTGCAAAGTCTTTAGTGTCTGTGTAAAGTCCTTTAGTGTCTGTGTAAAGTCCTTTAGTGTCTGTGTAAAGTCTTTAGTGCCTGTGTAAAGTCCTTAAGTGTCTGTGTAAAGTCCTTTAGTGTCTATGTAAAGTTCTTTAGTGTCTGTGTAAAGTCCTTTAGTGTCTGTGTAAAGTCCTTTAGTGTCTGTGTAGAGTCTTTTAGTGTCTGTGTAAAGTCCTTAGTGTCTGTTTAAAGTCCTTTAGTGTCTGTGTAGTGGAGGTAGTGGTATACCATTTGCTGTGCAAATTAAGAAGATGACTAATGTCAGCCATACAGACAGTGCAATTGAGAAGATGGCTGTTATCAGCCATACAGACAGTGCAAGTATGCAGTAATATAAATCATTTAGCAGTGCAGATTAAGCCCATTAAATACGAAGTTGAGCATTTGTGTAGCACATAATCATATTTTGATTAAAGCAAGTCATTAATGCTTTAAAACCTAAACGCAGGGTATATAATATAATTAATCTGAGACTCACTCACCTTATCCTGGTCCCTAGTACTGCAGAGATTACAACTGCACAGCAAGGAATGCACTGCCAGGATCTTTTTCTACAAGCAGAGCATTTACACGTTAATCTAAATAAATTAAAACAAATAAATAAATACAAATCTGCATAAATTTGACCAGCCGCCTTGTAAAATAATATGTTGTAGATTTTCTAGGTGAAAGTACGTTAATACATTCGTTGCAGAGAACCCACCTAAATATGGGACTATTTCTGCTCATCCGATATTAATAATTATATAATTAATAAATTACATCAAATCTAAATACCTTACCGATACATTTTTCAAATATCCGTATGATTGTGATATTGGTCGTAATGGTAGTAATTGTGAATGCGTTCATATGAATTTAATATATATATATATATATATACATGTTCATATTATATGTGTGCTGGAGACACAGAAAAGATTACAGAACATATAATATGTTGTTACATTTAATGGCCGATCAAAGTTTATTTTCTGTACAGGATGTATAATCTTATTTTACTTTAATAATCTACCAAAGTCATTTGATCAGAGGTATTTAATGATAAAACTTTATATGTCTTATCAGCACTTTAATCCTAATATGTCTCATTATTGTCTTTGATAAGTAAGATGAGTGTAACTCCACTTCTACTCTCTCGGTTTACCTTCAGCAGGTAGCTGACTGTTTTGCCATGACATCGAATGTCTTTCTTCCAGTGTCCGTCTGTCAGAGTTACCTCCTGCTTCACAAACTCCTCCAGAGTGAACCAGCGCTCCTCTGTGCGGATGCTTTTACTGCGTGACCCTGCCACAAACCAGCACCAGCCAGTAGAGAATATCCCGTACCATAGTAAATAAAATAACACACGTGTATATCATGTACATTCCTATAATAATAGACTCCAAACTTTGTATATCTCCTACAGCTTTGAATTCAGTAAGGAATTGTTAAATGTATTAATGGTAAGATGTTTCCCCAAGCGGTTTTTCACAACAGGCCAGTCCTGGAGTTTTAAAGCCAGACAGCACTTTTAATAAAGGTGTTGTCGTACTGTACGCATTGCTGTGCAAAAGTTTATGCAAGGTCACATCCACCAGAGTGTAAACCAGTTTTTGGAGATCGCTCATTTTTGTTCTTTAGCTGCCTGGATGTAGTATATTTACGTCAGCAATCAAATCAACATTTATAAGAGCGTCTTCATTGTGTCTAGATGGCATTTCCTATTGTGGTAGTTGTACACAGTTACTATGGCAGTCTTTGCGAACAGCTGTGTTTTATCATGTCTCGGCTTTTGTGGAAAATCTGTACTCTATTTTTTCTAAATGATTTCTTTGAACATTGTAACAAGACTAAACCGACCACAGCAGACACCCACCTGAGGCAAATCTGCATTTATACAGAACTCCATTGACAGATCCACAGCTGACTGGTAGAGAAGGAGTTTGAAACACAGATGGATCCACTGGCCCTGTGTCGTCTTCTCTGCCCTCATCCTCAGCCTCTTCACTCTGCTCATATAGAACTTCTTGATGTGATCCCACCTTTTCTGTCCTGGCCTCTGAAACTAACAGACAGTAGTGGATCAGCTCACTCAAACTTGGTCTTGAACAGAACTTGAGTCACGTCATTAGAACGAGCATAAGGAGGAAAAATAAGCAGGGATGCACTGAAATATTGGCCCACAAAAAAGAAGCAAATCTAAAAAATGTTTGAAAAAAAAGCAAAAGTTTTGAATAGGTCTGTTTCTATGTGGTTATTTTATTTTAGGACTAAGAAAATAAGAAACAGTAAAGAATAAACAGCTTGTCTTCTTTACTGTCCCGCACTACTCAGCACAGACGTGTTCAAACAGTTTGAGCAGCAGAAGATCAACAGTAAAACACTCAAACATACCGAGATGGATAGAGGTTTAAACACACAAGCTTTTTTCTGTAACAGATTAACTGAAATAAACACCATAAACAATAATAAGTAACTCAATACCTTCTTTAACACATGCACACAGTACATCCTGTTAAGGCTTGTGGTTTTCTTTATTTACTAAGGAGTTCCACTGCAGCTCGGTAAGTTACTCAGGAATTAATTGGTCATTAATTGTTTAATTAATCTGTTACTCCTGTAGCTTTATAGAGCAGGATTTTAGTCTAAAGTACTTTTGTGCTTGATAGGAATGGCATTAAATCACACACTCACAGAACATGGGCTTCTGGGCATGTCTCTTTTTCCTGGTGGTGGAGAGACGGGATGGGCCTGGCTCCTCCTCCTCTTCCATCTTGTCAGCACTTTTCTTTCTCTTTGTTTTTCTCTTCTTCTCTGTTGCTGCGGGCTCTTTGACTTTGGCTGGCGTGTTCTCTCTCTCTATCTGATCCACTGGCTCAGGGAGATTCTCATATGCCCTGAAGGAGCCTTTGGTGAAAAAGTTCAGATAACTATGACAAGTTTAGTCTAAAAGAGCAACGGTAATTCATACTGTAACTCAGATCTTACTAGTAAAAACTCAAATTTGAGAGATCAGTAATGCAATTTCTACAACTAAGAACTATGATTCCGGATATCTAAAATAGAAAATGAAACCTAGATAAAGAAATACATTCAATCTAGGCCTTATTTTATTCTTTAGGATCCAATCCACCATAAAATTGTCATGGCCAGTAAAGCTACGCGCCACACCGGTAAACTAGTTTTGATGTTTTGTTGTTGATTGTATATATATTGATTAAATATTAAATTAGCAACATTATTAATAATTACTGATGTGGCGTGTAGGTTTACAGGCCATGACCATTTTACAGTGGATTGGATCCTAAAAAATAAAATGATGCAGAGTTTGATATTTCTGCATCTAGTTTTTATTTTAGACATAGATAAGATACCATTTTGTGCCAATTGTGATTTTCACACTGAGGAATTTGTCTACTGCATTTAACCCATCCGTGAAGTGAAACACCCACATACACACTCACTAGTGAACACACACACTAGGGGGCAGTGAGCACACTTACCAGGAGCGGTGGACAGCCCTATCCATGGCACCCGGGGAGCAGTTGGGGGTTAGGTGCCTTGCTCAAGGGCACCTCAGTTGTTACTGTCAGTTCAGGGAATCGAACCGGCAACACTCCAGTCACAAGGCTGGTTCCCTAACCTCCAGCCCACAACTGCCCAACAAGCTGTATTACACCCTATATATTTAAAGGAGGTTAACTTGAGATCTGACCTGTTCAGTAAGCGTGCTTGATGTATGTGCCATCATAAATACACAGCAGGTTAATTTTGAGTTCACTTATTGCAGATAAGATTGTTTTTTTAAAATGAAAATGTAATTAATGAACTAGGAGTAGGTGTTGACGTTTGTACAGTATTGTAGCTGTTGATGTAGAACATTCCAGAATAAGGATGAAGTAATACGAAAGTTAGCATGCTAGCTAGCTAGCTGTACAGACCATCCATAAGGCTGTTCCTGAGCAGGCGGAGAACTGGATACTGCCGCAGGATGTGGTCTCGAAACACACACGACCAAAAGACGTGTACAGAGTTCCTTCTCTCCCTCTCCAGCCAGTCCAAGATCTGATAAACTCCATCCTTCCTTCTCTCCTTACACTTCATCTTTATCACCTTCTGCAGAGGCACACAGAGACAAAGCTATGAGGATAGGAGAACTGTAGATACAGTAGAACAGCTCTATAGAATAGCATTAGAGCTTTATTTATAGGTCATAGTGGGAGAGACAGTAGTGAACCAAATACATATTAGTAGAGCATGTACTTTAAGCTAACTAAATACATTTCAGGTTTTATATGAAGAAAAAATAATGCATGCCTCTAAAATCCCTAAAATAAATTTACAATTATTTTCTATGTGTTTTTTAAACCAATCCTAGTGGACCATGCAGACAGAATCTTCAGGCAAACTAGTCATCAAGAAAACCATTTGCAGATTTAACGATTTGACCATCATTAGTTTCATATATAGACGAAACACACAGGTCCACTGCTGGTTTGATATTTGCAGGATAGATATCACCCATCCTGGTTCCTCTCATCACCAGAGAGAGATAGACAGAAAGAGCTCCTTCTTGCCTGATAGAGCTCCTCTGGTACCAGATTATGGTCTCTCAGCTGGCGCAGAAAGATCAGCGGCTCCTCCATGCAGGACATCTCTGTCTTCTTGCAGTGGAAAAAGCGAATGAGCTCCTCCTTCGTTAGAAAGTCTATCAGATCCATCTGAACGTCCACTCTCACTTATGTACCTGTTCACCAGAACATCAACTTGCAGGTTAGTTAATATTTCCTAAACGCCAAGGGCTGGTCTGTACTCTATATATCACAGCTTCAGAGGGATCTTCTTTATTTTCCTCCTTTTCATTTACTTTCTTTTACTAAAGATAAAAACATAATATAATATATATACAGCATGTAAAGCATGAACACGTGGGGTATTTCACAGATTGTATCCTCAAACACAATTGTTCTTTTTTAATATGTTCTACAAATTATGACATTATGACAATATGTATTTATATATATGTATTTATTTATATTTGGTCATATAGACCAAGGCAGACCAAGAGATGCACTGCAGCAGGAGATAAATTTTGTAGTCCAAAAATTAATAAACATCAAGATAACCAGTTTTAATGGGCATTATGCAGATTATAAAAGTTATAATAGTATATAAATGTATAAATATAAATTGGTTATAATAGATTGGCTATAATAGATTATAATAGTATTTGTGTTTGTTCAGATGATGTGCTTCTGGTACTGTCTGTAGAGCAGTAAATATTCCTTGACTAAAAATATTGTTATGTTTATTCCTCTTTCTGTTCTGCGTCAGTCTTCTTATTGTTAGACTGACAGATGGAGCAAACTGCTTTAGAGGTGGGGGGATTGTTGTAGGAGCACTAGGGGTGCTGGGGTGTCAGGAATGACTGTGGTAAATCCAAATGGTTTAAATGGTAGGTAAAATTTATCTCAGGGCCCCAGGGAGGCTGGGTACAGCTCTATCTTTAATGAGTCTTATTTATTTATTTATTTATTTATTTATTTATTTATTTATTTCAGGTGTAGTGAAGTAAAGCTTCCTGTAGTCACTGAGGGGGTTTGTTTTTCCTATTTACAATCCTATAACAGCTGTCTCAGAAAGTTTTCTTGACCTCCACTGTTCCTGCTGTAGCCCTCCTACACTGAACAGCACCCATAACGGGGTTACGGTCAGTGTTACAGCGGGACCCACTGCTCAGCGGGTTTCCCCTCTCCCTCCTGTGAGGCGCTTCCTGTTCTCCCTCGTGTTTATGTCGCTCCTCCACAGAATATACAGTTAAAATATGTGCAGAAATGTTTCAAACTACAGGAACTAGAGGCACCAAGGAGCTTTTAGCAGAGAAGGTTATCATATTCGACCTTAATTTCCGAATATTTTACAGCCGCTACCATATACAGAGCTCCGGTCAGTTTTCTTGAGCTTCTTCTTAGTGGGTTAGCTTCCTGATGCTACATAGAGGTAAACATGCTAAACGTTATGGGGAAATGAGTTATATCTTACGAAATATGATAAACCCTGTACGTATATGAGCACACAAACCAGTCAGAGTAGAACTGAAGTTTATTTAGACACATATGTGATGCCTTTATGCTGATACCAAAGCTAATTGCTAAGTTTTCCGATTAGCATGTAGGCTAACACAGCTAAGCCGTTCTTCTTTAAGCTTCTTCCGAGTTACTCCACTTATACGTGCAAATTTGAAATACTTTAACTGTGTTTAACTCTAAGTAAGTGCATGAGAGGGTTCAGTGAGGAGGTTTTTGTTCTGTATAACATTTTTAGGCTGGTTAATGAGTTCATAAAGATATTATGTTTATACATTTGTTAGTATTAGCTGTTAGTTAGTTGTTAAAAAATAGTATGTTTTAACAGTATTTTGAAATGTTTTAGTACAAGAATGATATTTAACCTAGTTTTTTTTCTACTCTTTGCAGACTTTGTTTTTTTAGGCTATGTTTTGCAAGACTAAAAGGAGAGATGGTGAACCACATGATGCTGATCTGCCACAGCAGCTCTCCACTACAGTCAGCATCAGGAACAGACTAAGAGAGACTGAGATCCATGGACACGCAGGTGTTTGTTTTTCAGGTAGACATGACCACACTTACATATGACGGATGAAAACTGATCTGATAAAACTGAACTTAACGTGTAGAGAAACAAAGAAGATTTTTTCGTGGCTCATTTTGGGCTCCTTTTTCTTTTTTGCTTTCTATGTATACTGATATATTATGTATATATGGCATAATGTATATTAGTAACCTTTAGATGTACCATTATTCATTTTCAACTCAGTGTTTGCTGTCTCGCTGCTCAAAAATCTCAGGTTTTTCTTGAAAAAAACCTAGTTAGAAGTTGGTGTATCATCTAATTTACATTCTGTTGTATCAGTACAGTAAAACACCACAGTACACTGTTAACTGCTATTACCTGATTTACACAAGCAACCACACTTTGCTGCATCTTCTGATTGTGAACAAGATACAGCTCTAAACCAGCCAAATCTGACACCTTGTGGGAAAACCTTAAAGAAATCTTTTAGACTCAAAAAACTCCTGGGGGTGGCCTAATTTTTTTTTCTTGTTTCACTTGGCAATCATACAAATGAAAATGAAACACGTAAGCTTAAGATGATAAAAAAGAATATTCAGCTTTATAAGGCACGCATGCCCCACTATAATGTTTTTCTGACTTTAATATCTCGAATTTTTTTGCCAGAAAATAGGCACAAATTACCACAAAGACTGACAGCAAATAAAGAAATGAAAGATCAGGAATAGATAGAAGTGAAAAGATCTGCTCACCTTGTAGAACACGAATCCAGTATTGTTCCTGAGCTAACATGCCACCACGCTCGCTGTTACCTGCTACCAGGTGACACTCAACTAAGAAAGCCCGGGAGATTATATTTGCTTTTTTTTCCCGCCGTCTTTTCTCTCTCCTCCTCCTCATACGGATCTGTTTCGTTTTCGTTTCCTCATACATTCCTCAGTTTTCTCTCTTCTCATTTCCTCGTTTTATTTTTCGGTTAATGCCATTTGCAGAAAAACAACACATAAAACGTATCCTCTTACCAGATCACACACCCTGCTTTTCTTTCAGTTTTTTCATTTACTAAGAAATTGGCTTTGATCTTGAATTAAACTACTTATAGAAGTAGATGATCGGCAGTGAGAAGATCCATGCATTGTAGGTTTTTTTTTCTTGACAATTTAAATTTGAGTAAAAAAAGTTTCTTTTTTAATGCAGTCGATCTTCAAAATGAAAACGTGTACACCTAGTGTGTATTAGTCGCTCCACCACCGAAGGTGACACAAGAAGCACAACCATTATTATAACTGTATTAGATCAGACAGAGGAGAGACGAAGAGGAGACGCTGGCTGTGTAATAGACTGTACAAAGTCTGGTAAACTTAATTAACCACTTAACCAGGTTTCAGTTCAGTACAAGTCTATGCCTGTTTTCAACTTTCGCAAACTTTCAAACCTTTAATACATAATATTATATTCCTCACAAAAAGCTAGTATTTACACTAAAAACTCACTTGAATATGTTTAACTACCTCAGTTACACATGTTGCGTGGTTACTTTGTGTGAGCTTAAACTTTCCCCCAACACATCTGTCTATTTGCATACACCTTATTTATTTGCAATAATATAAAAACCAATTTTGTAGCAGATACATGAATAAAAAAAATTATTCTAACATGATGCTAATGTTTCATAGCTTTTCGAACAATGTGTGTGGAAGAAAAATGATAAATAATTGGTTGTTTCAGTAATAAACAACACAGCTGCAGATTGATTTCATTGAGAAGGCTGTATAGCTGTAAGCTTTTATAGCTTTATGGTTTTAATAAAATTTTATATTCAAAATTAATATTCCACTCATCAAATAGCTCTTATTATTTTGGGAACGTTTACCCGTATATATTGGCATCATGACCTTCTGAACCTTCCAGTTCAGAACTTTAAAATTGTGAATAAAATCATCCGTGTATGAGTTAGTGTTGTTCTATTTGTAATGCTTTAAAAACTAAAAAAACAGGTGTATTGCATTCAGAGGCAGTGCTTTCCAAAGTCAGTTGTGAGGATGTGATGATTGAGGTAAAACACCTAGAAGGGGCATTAAAAACAATTGCCTTTTTGTATTATGTGAAATCTAATGTAATTTACGTCATTATCTACATTTACATTAAAAAAAACTCAGCACAAGCCAGGGCAGACGCTTGTGTGTTTTCTGTGTGTTTGACTTCACAGTGTGCATGAAGAAAGTAGAACACATTAGAATAATTACTGGTGAGTTTTTTAGACCCTGGCCTTAAAGCTATGCTTCAACTTCATCAGCCGTTTACAAACGTTTAAGGTTAATTACTTGTTTTCCCTTCCTTTGAATGTGCTATATAGTTTTCTGTTTATTTTAATTCAATTCAATTTTATTGTCATTATAAACCAATACAGGGTTCTGTACAGTAATAACAAAAACACAGTCAGGCTTCCTTCTCCAGGGAAGTTACAAGAATATATGCCATGTATGTACATTATATTATATATTCTCATATTTCGTTGCTGCTGTCCAAAGAAAAACGTCAAAAATATCCGCAAAAATTAGCAACTTTAACAAAAAGCCCAATGTAATTCTAATGTAAGTCAATAAAAACCAGACTTTTTTCCAAGCGATAATTTGGGCCATTCCTCATGGAAATTTCACACACAGTGTGAACAGCTGCCTCAAAAGTAAAAAATCCTCAAAAATTGGAGATACATGTTTTTTCATTGGACTTGAGACGATATATTTATAAATAGTGTTAGTGCAAAGACAAAATAGGACAAAATCTTGTACGGTACAAGACATGTGCAAAAGAGTATTGACCAGTATCAGTAAGTATGTGGGTTGTAAACAGGTATAGAGATACAAAATTGTGCGGTGCAGGTAGGAGAAGTGCTTAATATTATGGTAACAGCTAAATTGCTTTAGTACAGATGTTCAGTATAGATAAATAACATATATTATAAATAAAATACACAGTGCTGGGATGTCCAAACTATTTTACAGGTTTAAAGTTAAAGTAAATGGTTATGTTATGTAAATGGACTGCAAAATTATCAGCCAAAAGTGCACACACGGCAGAAGTAAAGTCCATCTCACATGCTAAAGAAAACCCTTTTTCTCAGCTATTTTCAAATACCTCACTGGAATTCCAGCCACTTTTCTCTCCATGTCAGCATCTAAACAAAAAAAAAATAACAAAATCCTTATTATCTGCTTACGGGCAAGCTTGGCATACCCTCACACTATACAGAGCTAAACAAGGTACTACTCTGGAAGGTCCTGTCCCAGCTCTAGGCTTGTGAATGTTAAGCCAGCACCACAGGCCTGATGTAGCGAAACATTGTATCAGGATGTTGCTCTGCGGGTTTCACAGACTGAACAGAGAGGTAAAGCTTAGAGGGTGGTGGTGTAAAGCAAAATGCTGAAAAATAATTTTTTTTTTGTGACAATGTAGCAGTGTTAGTAACTTCTCTTATGATGTGATGACACACCACCAGATCTCAGAAAATAATGGTGGTTCTTAGGGGTTATCAAGGGTATATGTCAGTTGATTCTTTCTGGGTGCAGCTATTGTGTTGATGTGTTGAGTTGTATGCCAAAAAAAGTTGTAATGTGGTATGTAGGATGTGAGTAAGTTCTCATTTCAGAAACATCAATGATATATTGTAAATACCATTTAAGCTGGTCCACCTTTATACAAGGTAGAAAAACCTAATAAACATGGCATCTCAGCTGTAGCAATAATAAACTTGTTTACCACCAATGATTGTGGTAGCGACAGCTCTCCCAGTGTGGCGAAAAGAGCAGGACTCTACATGGGTGACATAAGCAACCCAAAGAAACAAAATATGGAAAGATAAAAGGATAAAGTTAATCCTAGACCAGCACTCTGTGAAGGGCATTGGTTCTGACTAAATCTCTACTGTTTATGTAAGAGAAAAAGAGAGAATAACAAAAACATGATGATTCAAAAAAACCTCGTTAGCAATGGACCTCAGAGCATAACAATTCAAAAAGGCACTTGTTCCTAATTAATTTAACTAATTGAACAAAGAGATAAATTGAAACTACCAAAATATCTCCAATTGATAGAAGGACCCTAAACATAAGAAAGATTTATAAAAGTCCAGATAAAATAGAAACAGTGCCCAGTGTTAGGTTGTCACGTAAGGGGATGGTATGTTGACTTTTTACTCAGAATGGGAACCTGATCAGCTTAATGATGGCTTAATATTAGATCTTGCACAAATAATGCACTGAAACCAATAATTTTAACTTTGTCTACATAGACGGGTTTCAACATGAATATTCCTAAAGATCTAAAACCAACATTCTTAATAGGTAAACAGGCATATATTACAGTCATATAGAACAACTATTAAACATTGAATGTTTTGAAAGTGACGGTAAGTAGTGTTGGAAAAACATTTGAGTTTTTTCCTGAGCGGGTGGTAGAACTTTTACGTGGCACACTAGTAGTGGGTGCACTGTTGGACTGTTGTTACTGTGCTAAAAAAACATGCGTGGGTGTGTATGCTAAATCATAGGTTCATAAATATTAAGACGAGTAAAAACTGTGTAACAGTGCTAGGATTTGGGGATTGCCCATTTTACCCCAAATTTGGGGATTTATATTCGTTAAAAAGGAACAACAGTGCGTGAAGTTCTGTATCAGGCAATATGTACTTGCTATTTCGTGTAGGTTATTTAACGCATGCCAAGTGTTCCATTGTATTGGAACACTTTTAGTGGATGGATGATTTAAGCAGTCTGAGTATCGCATGTTGAGTGCGTGTATGACGTCTCTCTCTCTGGGAATAATAAGTATCTCAAAAAAATTTAAGTTAACTTTCTGTTTACATTTCATTGAATTGACACGACATGAAGGACTTAAGTTTTTATATGAAAGACTTTAAAATGCATGAGACATACACACTAGTTTCACTGTATAAACACAACTTCATAATATACTAACTATAAAATGTATTAATTACATACTGTCGGCAAAAGGTTTTATATGGTATGCAGAGCGCGCAAGCAAAACGGCGATGTAAACATTCCACAAACAGAAAACATAAAATTGTCAATGCAAAAAAAATTCGGATGAATTTAATTGAAGCCAACCAAAACCTATACACACTACACGGTGCTATTGCAATGCAAAAAGTGGTAATGCAGGTCATAGGTAGAGGATACAAGCGGGGTATGTAGTGTGTGGAGGAGTTCTCTCTAGGTGAAACCGCATCAGTCAATTCGGTCACTAGAAAGTGAATCATGGGTTGACTAGTGGACATGTAGTGTGGACGTCATCGGACAGTGCACCCGATAGAAGCAAGTGTCAGGGACACACACAGGGCGTGAGACACATACTGAGTTATTAGATGCAGTGTGGCACTGAGTTTGTTCAAGACTACCCACAGGTTTTTCTTGCAGCATCTTCAAAAAATATAATCATGTTAAAACAACTTACAGAAGATAATAAAGGATAAAAATGATAAAGTGATTACTGATTACAAAACTACAACTCTAACGGTAACTGAGAAAATACACGCTTTAAAGTGACAGAATAACTTATTTCGTGAACCATTTAAAGTAACAATCTGTCATTCTGTCAAGGTTCAGGAGGCTCTAGATTTATCCCTTCTAATTAGGCCCTACGAGCTCATGGCTCCTAAAAACAATGCGTCTCAAAAACTCTCACTCCTCTTCCTCTCCACTAGGAGCCTACTCCTCTCTGCTCCCTGAAACCTCCATATAAACATAGGGCTCCTGGTGCTCTCAGCCAGTCATGAGTCTGCTGATGTCATGCCTGAGCTGTCCTAATCACTCTTCTATATGTCAGCTCCCTGTGGATGTCCCCCGAAAGACCTTGTTCGGAACAGTCTCCAAGGCCAAACATATGAATGTGCTTTACAGCATATTATCCACGGGACCAGTTTGTTTCTTACTGTAACTCCATCTTCTGAGTGACTCGTCGGATATTGCACATCAGCGTGATATCCTCTTAGCCTTACACACAGAAAACTCCTTAATACTGCACCCAGCTACACAGAAAGAGCTGCTTTTGATTACATTATCAATATGTCCTCAATACAGCACATTATGAAACATAGTTTGCCCCTATCTTCAAGTCTGTCATTGTCCTGTGTGATCTTCCAGCATATATTAGTGGACGGTTCTGGGTGTTTCCTGCCTTTTGCCCATTGAATACTGAGAGAAATGACCTAGCAGGATAAAGGAATTTAGAAGAGTGAGTATTTTCTTATTTAAAGCAGGGCATTACTGCACTAAACTGTTTTATTGTGCATCTTTATTTCATTAAAAAAAAAGCAAGAACTTTATTGTGCATGCTCTATCTTAAATAAACATCAAATCTGAACGCTAATGTCTGGCTTTCAGTAAGTAATGCTCTCCTTCATTCTGCTGATCTCTCTCGTTCAGGTTCTTTGCAGTCTTCTTTTATTTTTTTCTCAGTCTCACAATACGTTCATTAATAGCCAAGGCTTTCTTTCATCTTTTCCTCTGTCTTAATCAGTAGAATCAAAACACTCTGGTGCAGATACTGGATCTGGGCTTCAGTGCATTTCATCCAACCTACAAAGGCACTTTAACACAGACACATTCAAAGCAAACGTGACCAGCGTATGCGAATAGCAATTCAGATCTTCATCTGCAGATTTATTCATAATGTCCTTCATGGTCCTAGAATGTTGACTTTGCTTTGTTAAAGTTTGTCCATCAGCTCTTTAACAGTGTTTTCCTCCTTGTTGTTGGATATTGTCCATTGTGGCTTTCTCCAGCAGATGTCAGAATAAATGCATCTTCCAGGGCACTATCACACATCTTCCCTTATCTATCTATCATACAGCGCATGTACGTACAGGTCAGCGTCTTGTCGAGATTATAGTGACATGTTGAAGAGGCAGTTTGTTGCAAATCTCATAGAACAAAAGACTTAACAGAGTTCTAACTTCCTTGACCACCTCTATCTACTGTTTGCAAAAATTCAATACAAACTTTGCTGCATTTTTCATCCTTAGTTTTTCAGCAGCTGCTATTGCGCTTTCAATTTCAGCCATGTTTTGAAAGGACCATCCTGGATTTCCTGTGTGTGAGGGACTGCATGGCTTTGAAAGAGACAATCACGCTCTTCTAAGAAACCTGCACAGTTTAAAAGTGAGGTCTCTACTTTCAATCTCTTCCAGTGGTTTTAAAAAAGCCATCAATTTTTTTTAAAGGTGAACAGTTCCAGACCATCTCATTTCTTTTGTTATCGTCCATCTTGTCATATCTACTCACTATCAGAATCCTGAACCCCCCCATTTTTTCGTGCGGGCATACAGAGCCCCAAAGAT